>VUQG01017619.1:9508-30047 GCA_015106755.1 Etia nguti
CCCCTCCCCCATGGCCTCCTACTCTCTTATTGGCCTATACCCCTTACCCACCTGATTGCTGATAAACACACATTTTATCCTCCTTTCCCAATTTCTTATTCCACCACTTTTCTTTTCTCTGCCTCACAATAAAAAAGAGCGGCTGAATGCTGTATAATTATGCTTTCATCCTGGAGTGAAAGTGAGGAGTTTAAAAAAGAAAAATGCTAAAATTGGCACAGACTTGGGTGGTACTTTACAAAAAGAAATAAAAAGGCACAGTAGGTGACACTATGCTTGTGTACAACTTTTAAAAATGTTAATACTGCTTTTAGCATTTTTAGATGTGGTTTGAATAATAATAAAATAGGAATAATAATTTGAAAATGAATATTAATAGGTTAAAGCTTAAACTATTTTCTCTTAACTTATTAAAAAAGATAATGTAATGTTTTTTTTAACAAACTCAGTTAGAAACTGTAATTTATGTGGGTAACAGGTGCAGTTATATTGTAAGAAACAGGCATTTTCAGTCATTCCTTATCTTCATCCCTTACACACCCTTAAGATCCATCAGACAGTTAAACAGTTTTATTAATTGTGTCTGTGTTTTTGTTCTGTGCTGGAACACTAAGATCTCTTCCTTTTTTTTTTGAACTTTTCTACTGATACTGTTATCTTGATATCAATAATGTACTGTATATTTTGACATTTATGGGTGGGTTTTGCATTTTCAACATGCAATAGCCCATCCGAATTCATAGCACATTTGAGCATTCCTGAGCAAGTCCTCAAGTCATTTCCTGCATACCAAAAATGTTGGTGATGCCTAATAAATGTTTAAAAAATATTTACAGTTATTTAAAAAAAGAGAGTTCTTTTTTCCAAATCTTATGCAATTCTATGAAAAACTTAGTTTACACTGACTGCTTCCATAGGAATTAAGAGGGTAAGTAGCAGCCAGGCGTCATCGGCAAAAGTGAGCACCTCTTTAAATGCAGACATTTTGGCAGTTTGGTGGTCTGAACCAGGTCTTGCTAACAGGTCTCTGTTAGCATGTTAAATATTAAAGTTCATGACAGTACAATTAGAAAAAGACTGAACAAGTATGTCCTGTTTGGAAGGCTGCCAGTGGAAAGCCTCTTCTTCTCTTCCAAAAAGAACTTGGCAGCACAGCTTAGGTTTACACAGTTGCATCTGAACAAAACATAAGACTTGTAGACGAGTGTACTTTGGACAGATGAGACCACAGTGGAGATATTTGGCAATAATGCACAGAGCCACATTTAGTGAAAACCAAACACAGCATATCAGAACATGGTCTGTATCTATGGGACCCTGGCACCTTGCAGTTACCGGGTTGAAGATAAAATCCTTTGCATACCAAAGTATACTAGAGTCAAATGTAAGGCATCTAAAGCTTGGCTGAAATTTGGTCATGCAACAAAACAATAATCCCAGGCACAGCAGCAAATCTCCAACAGAATGGCTGAGAAAGAAAAGAGTCAAGGCGTTGCAGTGGCCCACGCAGTCAAATTGCAGTCCAGTTCTCAACCCCACTGAAATGCTGTGGCATGACAAATGACTGCAAACCTCAAGGAACTGAAGCAACATTGTAAAAAAGAGTGAGCCAGAATTCCTTCACAATGACATGAGAGACCGAAGGGCTAGTTAGTTTTTTATAGGAGTCATGTATAAACCCTCTTTTCACAAAGCATTTGTCAGTATTCAGAGCATGGGTAACTCTTTGTATTTGATGTCTATTTCCTTCTCCTTTTCAGATGCCTTATTGTTTGGTTATTCACTAGGTGGGTGTTCATTAGGTGATATTGTCTACCAATATAACAAGTCATAACAGTATATTAATACAACCAGGATGATGTAGAAACATAATATTTGTTATTTTTTACTTCCAAAAAACAGTTCACAACTTAATATTTCTGAAACATTACCTTAGATGTAACTACTCCTTTTAATTAGGCTCTTACAGTTTTAATAGGCCTCCTAATGTGATACACATTTTCTCAGTTTCCTCCTGCTCATATTATACATCTTGGATTATAAGCAATTAGTGATTATTTTCTATTATTGCAGCAGTCTATCAGATGACCGAAAGAAAATATATATACATTTCTTGAGAGAGAGTTGTTTGTGGCAGAGGACTTCCAAGGCAGCCTGGGCAAGATTTGTGGTTCTGTTTTACCATTTTGTTTAGTCTTGACAACATAAGGTCAAACTGGCATGTTTGTTTTCTAAAACTGTATTTAATACATTTTTATGTTTTCATCCTTGAACTACCAGATAAACTTTGTCAAAGCACAACAAGATGACATTATTGCAAAACTTGATGCCGAGTATCTGGACCTGGAGAGAGAGATCGTAGGCCTTGGCCTGGAGGTTTGTTTTTTTATGCAGAGAGATTTCCATTGTTGATAATAGCATATCCTTTACCTTTAATAAGTGATTACTACAGTATGTCGCTAGAGAAAATTAACATTTCATTATGCAGGGAATGCCAAAGTTTGCTTCATCTGAATATTTTAGTTCATTTATTTTGAACTAACTGAGACGTTTATTGGGTCATCGTTCTATTCTTTAGTAACCTCTTTACAGTTCTGCTTTCGTAACTGACTACTGATATATGCATCTAACATGTTGATATTTAGAACGCAAAGCAGAATATTTTCACCACTATGCTTAACAGTTTGCAAGATGTTTGTTTCAGTAAATGTTTCTCCCTGTTTTCTCCAAACACCCCTCCACAGCGTTAATTTTTTGAACCCCTGCTTGAGGGGTTGTGTTTGCTTGTATTAATTTCAGATGTCAATCAAAGTATATGATTATCCCAAACTTTTATGTAAAACTGTATATATCAAGGATATAAAAAGTCTTTCTCAGAGTTATACAGACAACCTCAAGGATGGCCATATTGTCCTTCACAGAAATATCTCACTAGTACTTCAGATAATTTGGTGAACATTCCAGAAGAGGTTTTGAATTCAGACTGCCCTTATCCAGAGCTGAAGGACTCCCTGATCGAAGCCTTTCACTCCCTATCAGAAAGATATCAGAGCAGGCTGCAGAGCCTCCAAGAACAACTGCAAAGGACAGACAGGTAGGTCTGAAGATGTCTGAAGATTTAAGATTAGCTTTTTTTCTTATTTGCATAATTCAAAGGTTTTACGCATTGCTGGATGAAATATATCGCTGGTTTTTACCACTAACATGAAATAGGTGGCTGAAATAGGCTTTTAATGATCTTCAGCCTTTCATTTAGATAATTACATGCGGGAGCAGAGCTCTGCTGTAACTGGACAGATCAAGATGAAAGATTAAGAACTCAACAGGATATTAAAATCATATAGATGCATAGTCACTTCACTCTGCAGAAACAACCTTTTAAATAAGTATTTCTCACCAGGAGAGTGATTATATCAATATCTCCAAGCTACTTCAGAGCTCATTTTTTATTTACATACAGCTGGTTTTGTACTATTGTTGCACAGCACTGCTTTTTATCTGCATGTACTATATGAAAATGCACTTCAGTCAAATGAAGGTAGGGAAAGACAATTTTTGTAGTGTTGCTTATCTGTTGCAGTGCTTTCCTTTCTGATCATGTACTGTTTGTGTTGAAATTGTTTCAGGTTCTGTGGGTGGTGTGAGCACGATCATGAACACTTTAAGTTCACAGTGTCTAGGTACACTCATGACATACCCAACCACAGAGCTCTCTGCATGGATATGCTGTTGAGATTCTTCCCTGAGAAAAGTAGACAAGAGCTGGTAAGTACTTTAGCGGGAAAAAAAATCTGAATTAATTGTTAAATTGATTTATAAATGGACAGACAGAAACGCCAGACATTTTTCTGATCAGAAAATGGGTAAAAATCTCAAAATGTACAAAATTTGATGGTTGATATTTTTGCATTAATTTCCTACAAGTAATGAGAGGAAATTGAATATACGGTTTTTACGCTATTCTATGACATTTTATTGACCAAAATAGTAGAGGCATAATATTAATAGCAGCAGAGGTCAAAAATAAAATAAATAAATAAATAGTTGTGGTATAATCTCATTAATCTGGTGAAGCAATGATCACCTTTGAAAAGGAGTCTTATTCCTCCTCATACAGTTAGAGTCACTCCTTGAAGCCAACCTGTGCAACCACAGTCTTGTGTGCTGACCACAGAACAACTGAGCATCATGTGCCTTGCTCAAGCCCAAACTTTTTCTTTGGGTTTTTTGGTCACCAGGTTTGAATGATTGGTCACTTTCCACCAAGCATCATTTTATCATTAATTCTTTTTTCTTTACTACTCACAAAAAACACACATACACACTCTCTTACATGCATTTAACATAAATTAAGGCATTAACTTTACCACACACCCATCTAAAAATGTACTTTACTCCCCTGTGAGAAGTAGCCCCACAGTGTGAGTCCCAAGCTCCCTGATCAATGTAGCTTAGTACCCTGAACCCAGCAGTGAGACACATAGATAAGCCTGGACAATGATCTGCTCAGCACGCTGCAGGATATGCCATGTCACCCACTGTGGACAATTTGCTCACGCCACCGCCTAGCATCACCATGACAACCGCCAGACCCTCTCTCCGTCCTCACCATCACCCAGAGACCTGTCCTCATATCAGTTCCAGCTGGGTGCTGCATTTAGAGCTGTGATCGTTCAGCCTTAGGGGAGTCTTGCAAGGAGGAGAGATGTCTTTCTCCATGCCCCTCACCCAGAAACATTCAAGGAGTTGGACTAATTCAGCTATTAGTCATAATTAGACTGGCTTGCGTGCAGAGGATAATCAGCGAGAGCTATAGATTGATTTGCTGAAACCTCTCTGATTACACTCACAAATGCTATTCTGCTATCAGCATGTGGAAAAAAGAAATCTTGATTTTATTCAGAGTTTTTGGCTTTTTCTCTATCTGATATCTAAATGAAATCAACCGAACAAGTATGTCTTTGATTATATCCAGTAAACTAGTAAAATGGTCCCCCTAGCTGAACTGAGCTCTGCCTGTGTGCATTTTTAGTGAAAATATGAATCGTGACTGGCATGTGTGTGATTTGTGATATTTTGCGTGTATATGTTTAAAAGAAATCCCATTAGCACTCCAGACAAATTGGTGACTTGGAAATTCTATAGTTAGCATTTTAATCACAATTTAATTATATTTCTATGGCGTCAGCATCTTAGCCCTAATGTTTCTTATTTTGTTTTTCACTTTAGAGCATTGAAGCCTGTTCTTGTTTGAGCTATGGCATTCTGCTCACCTGCCACTAAATTTGATCTCTGTGCAGTCATTTCAGGATGATAGCATCATTTTCTGTTGCTTTTGTCAGTCATCTTTTACCTGAATAGAAGGTCTGAGACAAATGGTTTGTGGTATGTAACAATTTAAGAGCCTTGCTGATAAAAGCAGCCTAAATGTTTTCAATTTCTTGCAGTTCTTCTTTTTCTTCCTCTGATCCTGTAGAAAAATATCCAAAGGAAAATAGGGGAAGTGCAGAAGGTTTATTACTTTTCTCTTTTAACCTCAAGATATTTTAAATATATCATATCTTGCAGTAGTTTATCCCACCATAGCCTTCAGTTGATATCCAAGTGGCTATCCCTATCTCAGAAAAGTGTCACTTTAATCTGTATATGGTAATTTCTAGTATTTTTTGGTGACCTAAAGTAAAACCAGCATGTCACTTTCACAATCAGGTGGTTGTACTCCAGCCAGCAATAAGTGGAGATCTCCCTCTGCTGGATGGGGCAATTAAATGTCTATTATCTTTGTACCAGCAGAGAATTAGCAGGATTTCATAGTATTGATATAGTAATAATAATAATATTCCATTCTAATAGTAAAAATTATTCATACCTCCTCGTACTTCTGAGTTTATATGGCCATTTTTTTTATTTCACATTCTTTGTACATTCTCCTCCAGGAAACCTTACTCTGCAGAGAAAATGTGAATGCAGCAGCCGAACTAGGTGCTGTGACACTCTAAGTGTATACTGCAGACACAGTGCGGTGGATGCATCCACACACACTGTGAGTGCAATGGCTGGAGTGCACACAAGCCTGTGCACAAACATGCAAGCATATATGCACATATCTAAAAGGCTCATGCTTAGTCTTTACTTCAAACCACAGTAAAGGCAGGGACAAAAAGAGAAAGTGAAGAACAAAGGAGAGGGGGGGGGGGCTCTTCCTCAAGTTCTAAAGTTGTGTATTAATAAACAGGATTTGCTTGACTGCCTCTGGCGCTTCTGTTCCGTTGGCAGGTCTGTCAGCTCACTCATTTTCAATAAAACCATTCAGCCGTCTAATGCCTTCCCACCGTCAGTTAGCCACTATTAGCCCATAGATGAATATCATTCCCTCGGTTCCAATGAAGCAGCCAAGTGGTGCAGCCTCTGTGAGCGCTGACACAATGATGAATAGCTACAGGCAGCCCTCACACAGAAAGGAACTGTTTTCCTGTAGGACATTTCACAGCCAGGAGAGAGAGACCATTTTATACACCAGCAGAGTAAGATCTGACACAGAGTTGTCCCTATGGTCCTGCTGCCATTATTACAGAGTGTTGTAACAAAAGGAAGTTTTTGGTTTTCCATTAGCATATTATTAATTTGGTGCAACACAATGCATAATGCATTAGAGTTGCCGTTTGGGCTGTGGTGCTTTAGTTTTGAAGCACTGTGATTATAGTGTCATCTTCCAGTTTTTTTTTTTCTGACTCTGTTTATAATTGTGCCTGATACAACTGTACAGTTAAAACTTTTTTTGTCACCCCACATACAAACAGTACACAGTCCATTCTCATTCTTCTTCCAGCTGGAGCATGAATGTGTGTGGGACTTGCAGCGCTTCACCCAGGCACAGCTAAGAGCAGTGCCCCAGCAGTGGCAGCGAGACCATGAAGAACTCCTGGCCCGAGCCCAGGTCACACTGCAGGAGGCAAAACATGCCCACCAGGAGGAGCTGGAGCTACACAGAGACCGCCAGCACCAGCAGGACATTTGCTTGCGTCTCAGAGAAGAAGTTAGTGTCTCTTTCGTACCTTTGAATCTTCAGTTGCTGCATTTTTGAGATACACTGAAATCTACTTTTGCTGCCAGAATATACGTTTTCCTCATATATATTCAGTATATGCTATATATTTAACATAACATCTTTTTTCCTACATTCCTTTCAAGCTATCTCATGTGCAGCTGTGATAGTGTGAAGTTTGAGGGAGCAGACTGCCTGCTTGTGTACAGTATATCTGCTGATGAGGCTGTATATTACGCCAGGCTGCCTGACAACATCTCTTGCTTTAGCTGCCACTTGGGATGGGCTGTGAATGCAAACAAGCTAATAAGAATGGTCTTGCAAACATGATGTTGCTGTCTCCGAGGGGTGCTAGTTCACATTCGCACAACAAACAAGTTACTCATGTGAACAAATCCATGTGGTGTTGATGTAGCACCAAGTTGCTCATGTCCTGTGGCTGTTTGGATAAGACACTGATGTATGAGGTAGGGCTGGTGGGGGCCAACACCACCGAATCTCATTTTGTCAAAAAACACCACAGAGGTTGTTTTTCTGCTGTTGGTTTGCAGATGCAAAGTTCTAGGATTGTTTTCTGTACAGATCTGGGAATTCTTCCCTCTTGGCATGAATTAATTCTTTCTGTTTTCAGTGTTTTTAACTCTATATTACCCCCAATTTTGGTATCTTGTTTTGAAAGTTGTTATGTGACTGATCCTGTGCAGGAATAACAACCACAATATATAATTAATAACTAGAGCCCAACCAATATATATTGGCGAGCGTAGTGTATATATTTGGTATTTGCGTTTATATCGGTATTGGCATTTAAAACTGATAAATGAAAATTTAAAAAGTAAAAGAAGAGATGAAAGAAACTGTCTGTTCTATGAATGTGGATGTTGTATAGTTTGTCCACCAGAGGGCACTCTGCAACTTTCAAGATTATTTTCAAACAACATTTTCATATCATCCTAGTTAGGACTCATAAATAGCTATACTATAAATCGATACATTTTATCGATTTATGTTTTGTGTTTCTGGGAAAAAAATATCGGCCAAAATATCAGGTTTTTAAATCACCAAAGATCTGTATCGGTCTTTAAAAAAGTCTATATTGATGTAGCGCTTTAAATAACAATCTCCACACCTCTCCTTCTGCTACCTTCCTTGTGCAGTAGATTATTTTTCACATTTGTGTCACACTGAAGAGTTGAAATGTTTTCTATACAAAAGTTTGAAAGATAGTACATTCTCAAAAAACAAACAAAAAAACTCCCAGTTTTTATTTTATTTTAATGCCTTTCTAAATAGTAGTGCAACTTTATATATGACCATATACTTGATGTGTCTTCAAAGTGTATCTTCCTAAACTTAAAGTAAAAGTTGGGGAATTGAAGACTGACTGTCAATATTTTATTATTTTTTTCTTATGGAGTGTAATTTAAGTGGTGGATGTGCACATATTTGAGTTTGCGTGGATGCTCAGATGGATTCTTGTTTTCATTCAGTCTTTCTTTCCACTGCCTTTATCATCGCTGCACAGTGACACTGCAGCGAGGCAAGATGGATTCTCCTTCCGATGCGTCTGCCTCTTTAATGCTTTGGTTTCTGCAGCTGCTCCCTCTGATCCAAACAACTCCCCTGACTCTACTGTGAGTCATCCCTATTGTATTTAGTGTGCTGTGTAGGAAAATATGGTAGGAGAAAACTTGCATATTGGAGCTGGCAGTATAATATAAATAAATGAATGAATCAAAATGTATATTTTATGGAGGGCTAACGGTCATCATGATCTATAATTCAAGAGCAGTCCATCCTCATTTTTTTTTTAACAGTATGATGTATGTTTTTTTTTCCATATAGGGGTAATCTGATGGAAACAGATGGAAAGCACAGTTTCAAAAAAGACAACAGATACCCTCTGAAAACAGCTTACTGTGCAAAAAAACATTATAAAATAAAAGATTTCTGTGATTGTACTTTTTGGTTAAGGCGGTAGAGTAAGTGCCTACTTGTTACATTTTCTTCCTTGGGTTTCCACATCTCATCTTCTCCATGGGTTCAGATGAGAGCATACACAGGACAGTTTTTGGTCAGTGCTGGTCTGATTCTGACCTCATTATAGTGAGCGAGGTTGTGTGCTGCCATCCCACTCAGACACTCTTCAGGGAATGGTGCAGTGGGAAGAAATCAAGGGTAATTGATTTCAGAGTTTGCTTGAACTCCTCTGTTCTAGAAGGGGCAAGGATGTCACACAGGCCACAGAAGCCAGTCTAAATTCACGGGTATGCACACAGATGAGATTACTGATCATATAGCAGTTTCTGAAACTGCTCCAGATGTGAAATTTTGAAGCTGTGGTTACTTTAAAATAAAAAGATGTTTAAGATACCTAGTCAACATTACATGCATGAGACCCTGCTTATTTCGTTCCATTTTATCACTGAAAGACAGACTCTTCTTTTCAAATCATCATCCGTTTATTCTGGCTCTTGTAATTAGCTCGTATTGTTGTCTGTGTTACTGTTAATTCCAGCCTTTTATTGTGTCCTTGCTTTCATTTTACCTCCCACTTATATCTCGCTCCCAGGCATATTTGATGAGTGATTGTTTTTTTTTCCACATGAGTAAATAAAGCCTGGAGGGATGACAGATTGTTGCAACATGCTCAGGTGGGAAAGGAATGAGCAGGCCAAAGGACAAGCGGCACTACAAACGAATGAAGAAAGATTTCACAAAACCGGAGGTTTTTCTTTTATAGCCAGCACTTTTTTTCTCTCCCCCCTCCCACCTTATCTCCAGAGTACTTTACCAAACAAACATCACTGTTATAGATTAACTTATGGCCATAGTATTTATGTGCTCTTCCTACAGTAATCAGGATATTCTCTACGCTCTGTGTGAGAAGATCGCCTGTCATCGAGTCAGTCATTTAGTAGCTGCCAAGTCTCTCTGGTGGCCAGATGAAAACAACTGTGGAGTTGAGACAGTGTGTGGGCTCCACAGTGGTTCAGCTGACAACTCTCTGAGGAGTTAATTACGCATATGTCTATAATTTTTCCTTTGCACAGTGATGTACCTGTTATGGAACTCGGGAAAATGTTCATTGTCTTGGCTGTAAAAATACAACAATAATTGCATAGTTTCATCTTGTAATGGACTTCAGTTCTTGTCCCTTTAAAGATTCTGTAAATTTCATGTATCATTAACGTCACTCAGCAGAGTGTTCCCGCATAATAAGGAGTAATGCTATTCTCACTCCTGTTTGGTGCAGTAATTCACAGCGCTGATGATTTTATGGTTTTTTGATTATTTTTTTAGCCTAATCTGCTTCCATCAGCTGTTATATGTGTATGTGTGTATATCTATATCTATATCTATATATATATATATTATATTATATCTATATCTATATCTATATCTATATATATATATCTATATATATATATCTATATATATATATATATTAAATAACTTACAATAGAAAGTTATGATGGCTGCTGCAATGCCGGCTGACAAAAGACATTTAACTGTACAGTTATATTAACAAAAGCTTTGAGCCAGCTGCAGTGCTCCGATAAAAAGACTATCATTCTTTTGTTATTCTGACATCTCTGCAGTCTTTTTTGTGCTACCATGAAAAAGGATGGTTTCCCATTTCCATTTGAATTCACAGAAAATGAGATTCCAGTGACAAATTACTGTAGACTGTACATAATGACCATTTTATTCTCTTTGTGCTACCTAAAATGCCTCTTCATTCCTGCCTAAACAAGAAGTCTTACAAAACACATTCAGACACTGGGGATCTTCAAATTGTTCTGTGACCTGAGTGTATCAAAATATATGTACTCCCTACAGACCTGCCTACATGATTTTGCATACAACTTGCAGGTATCTTATATTGGATAGATTGAACTTGATGGATAGTTTAATTATGCGTACTTGTTTTGCTGAGAAAATATGCCCACTAAAGTTTTATTGGGCATCTTGTCAGACTATGCCAATTTTTTATTATTTTTTTTGCATGGGTTTAAGCATTTGCTTGTGTGAACACCAGAAGTTATTCAAATCATTACTGTGACCTTTCACAACCACAGGATTATACTACTCAAAGCAATAATGGAAACTGTTTAAATAACAAGTGCGCACATAGCTATGAGGCAAGAATGAAGAGGAGAAAGAGGAAAGTACCAGCCAGGATAGTAGAGAGCCTGGCACTAATTTAAAAAAAAAAAGAAAAGTTAACTTTAAAAAAGTGTCCAGAAGCAAAAAAAAAGAAAAAAAAAAAAAAGACTAAATACTGTCACCATCATTTATTATCCACTCACCATTACTGCCACTACTTAGGCAGGACCTATAATTTTTTCTTACTTATCCAGGTTCATTTATACTGAGAACTCCAAACATCTGCAGGAAGCAATTTTAATTGTATTTGCGAGAGTTTTCTAAAGAATAACCATATTGTATTTCCATCTTTAGCACTGCTAAATAGAAGTGGATTGGAGGCTGGAGTGTTTAAATTCTTCTCTCAGTCTCACAGCTGCTGCTTTCTCTCGGGCAGACATCATGTATGATTAACTTGATGATACTGCTGGTGCTAATGTGTGTGTGACCATGTTAATTTGCAGTTCAACCCTTTGGAGATTCCTAAGCTCTCCTCTGATAGATCTGTAAATCTGTCTGCCTGGTCAGAATTCAACACTTCAATACCTGGCATGCCACAGAGAGGCTGCTGCATAACGAACCCTGTCACTCATTCCCCAGCAAATGTTTGTGCGTATGTGTGTGTTTGAAAAGTTAAGACGGTCTCTTTCCAAATATCTAGCTGGGTGAGTGAAGATTGCTATTGATTTTCTTTTCTTTCTCAGCTAAAACTTGAAAAATCTCTACATTTTTAACTCTGGAGGAGCTTCTGTGTAAATATAATTGATCTAAATTGCAGAATAAGGACACCACTCTCCTCACTAGGATAGGTTTTGTTTTAGTGTAGGTCTCAAAACACAAGGGTTTTCTTTATGATTCATTGTTTAGAGGGCCCTGAGGGGGATCTAGAAAAGTGTGAAAAGCAGTTTTGGCACCTCCTCTGAGGTTCATGCCACAATTTGGCAGCTGGTTATCTCCTTGTGAATAATTCTTTCAAAACAGTTGCTGATAGACAAGAATCTGCCTTTTTCTTTTTCTTTTCTCCTTCATCCCTTATGTGTGTCTGCATTTGTAGTTGCAGCAGTGGCGGGCCCAGCAGGAGGAGGTAGCAAAGCTTGAGGCAGCGATAGCAGCCAGACAACAAGAGGAAGAAGAGGCGAGGTTAAAGAGGGAGCAAGAGAAGGACGCCGCCATCAGGTTGCAGCAGAAAGAAAAAGTAAACACTTCTTCTCCCTTATAACAAATGTTTTTATAGGTTTGTTACATCCTGGGACACTTGCTTATTAATGTCTATACTTTTGCATGTGTAAAACCTTAAATCACTTTAGCTTATATTATATATTTTATTAAAGCAAGCGTTTTCCTAGGTGATAAATGCTACTTTTTGGGTAAGTTAGTGTTCTGTGACGGTAATCCCTTAAAGCCACAAGGTCAAAACTTCAGATATTTTTGTTCTACTGTTGAACTGTATCACTACAATAATAGCAGAAATCCTTAATATGGTCATCTCAGGCACACAACTCTGCTGTTTGTGAAGGGCAGCCAATCAGGAGAAGGTTGCCACTATGGCCGGCTTTCATGAAAGAGGAGCTAAAAGTAGCTGGTTTAAGACAGTAGACAGGATGAACTGAGCGTCAGAAACAAGACCATATGTTTGTTAAATAGCAACTATTTTGAACTGTGACTCATGCAACACTGCCCCAGCATAGTCCAAGAATAAAAATATGGAATTGGAAGGCCCACTTTAATTATTCTTGTGGGATAAAATGAGTATGAATTCTTATGCTTCACTATGGTGTGTTCTGTCCACTAACACACACACATCCAATCAAAAATAAGGGACTGCCAACAGCAGGAAAGCTAAACTATGTAGCAGACAATGGGGAATAGTCTAGGTTTAGATGAGTGTTTACAGTGTGCCACACACAGAGTATTGATTTCACAGTGAAGCAAGTACTCTCAAAAGCATCAAATTGTTTTGGATGTGCGCTCGTTCTAAAACCTTTTCATGTGTATGAACAGATGAGTGTATGAATGACTTCTCAAGGAATGAAATATCACTGAATGCCTACAAAACAACCGCTGAGACTAATTGTCTGTATCTTTTAGAAGTACTAGAAATGCCGTAGAGTTTCTTTGGGTAAATAAAAATGCATCGTATTTTAGGACTTTAGGAATTAATAAAATAAAAGCATAATTCCATCATGGCAGGGTTTTTGATGTAGGTAGTTTGATTTTTTTTTTTTTTTTAAATCACTGCATTCAGCTTTCTTGCCATTTATGGATACAGAATCTGAATGATTTAATTGTGGGCATGCATGGATATCAAATTGAAAGCACATTGTGGATATAATTACATGGGTATTTTGATTATTCACTTTAGTTATTGAACCCACAGGTACGACAGACCAGAATATGTGTGTGTGTGTGTGTGTATGTCTGACTGTTTAATTAAATCTCTCCTCAGGGGTCTGCTAGGCGAGTATAGGCAACCTGAGACATTCTGATTAATGAGAACATTTAGGCCTCATTGGATTCCATATAATTTAGCACAATAGTCTGGCAGACATTGAAATATCATCTCATTCTCTCTATTTACACTTATCTGATTCCCGCCCTGTCTCAATCAATAGGACATGATGATCCTAAGAGTTTCTGTGGGAGTCAACTTAGTGGAAGTGTAGCCACTGTTCTTGTTCAGTTTTAGTCTTTGTTGATTTTTTTCCCCAGGTCAGACAGTTTTATTTAAAGCAGCAGAAGAGGAGGGAAGTGCTGGAGCAGAGGGATCAAGAGAGACTTGCTAATCTAAGAAGCGTCATGGAAGAACAGGCAAAGCGAGATAAGGAGAGGTGAGCGTTGCACCATGGGACCTTGAGTTTTCGACGCTGCCAAGTGCATCAAGGTTGTTAAAGGCAGCTCAGAACCCTTAGAATTTCTGAATTACTCCAAACAGCCATGGCATGTTTTTAGTCAGCCACTTTATGGGTGCGATTGGAGCGATCACTCACAGGAATTCACAGTGTCGTCCAAAATTTACAAATGGCCTATGTCTATTTCACATTCTGTTTAAAAATACATTTGAGTAAAAAGTGGAATCTAGCATGCTACATTTTATTACTATGTGAAGCACTTTGAAGAAATACGGTTACTAAAGAAACAGACTGAAATTATTTTTAGATCATTTCCTGTTGTAAGCAGTGAGTGACAGAGTTTACTCAAGAGTATTAACAGGAAATTATTACCATTTCACCTTCATTTGTATCATGTATCATCAGTCAGTCTTTTGATTGACTAATTACATAATACAATTTGGAACTTTAATGGACACAAAACTTATGAATACAGTGTCTATATTTTCTCTTCTTTACATAGTCTTATCCTTCCATCGGCCCACTTTGCGCTGTGTTTGCAATATAATATTTATACATACACTCTGTGATCACTTTGTATTAGGTACACTTTTCTTTCTGTACCTGGGTTGAACCGCTTTTTTACCCTCAGAGTTTCGTTAATTCTTTATGGCATAGATTTAACAAAGTGCTTGAAGCATTCTCAGAGATTTTGGTCCATATCGATATGTTAGCATCACACAGTTGCTGCAGACTAGTTGGCTGCGCATCCATAATGTAAAACCCCTGTTCCACCACATCCTAAGTGTCTTCTATTGGATTGATATCTGGTGATTATGTAGGCCATTTGAGTACAGTGAACTCAATTTTGGTGAGCCAGTCCAAATTCTAGCCTCAGGTTTGTGTTCTTAGTAAAAGGAGAGGCACTCAGTGTGCTCTTCTGTTGTTGTAGTCCATCTGCTTCCTCTTTCAATGTGTGTTCCCATTCAGAGATGCTCTTCTGCATACCTTTATGTCAGTGAGTGGTTATTTGGGTTGATGATGCATTACTATGAGCTCAAAAGCATACAAGAATTTCACTCACATGTGCTGTACCAGTGTACCAGTAATGTGACGTGACAATAAAAGTGATTTGATTTGATTTGAAAAGCAGTTTTACCATTCTCCTCTCACCTCTGGCATTAACAAGGCATTTTCGCCCAGAGAACTGGCACTTACTGCGTGTTTTCTCATTTTCAGACCATTCTCTGTAAATTCTATGGTTGTGTGTGCAAATCCAAGTGCATCAGCAGTTTCTGAAATACTCAGACATCCCATCTGGCACCAAGAGCAATGCCGTGTTCAAAGTCACTTAAATCAGCGTTCTTGCCCATTCTGATGCTTGGTTTAAACTTCAGCAGGTCATCTTCACTGTGTCTCCATGCCTAAATGTAGACGTGTAGCTGTGACTCATGTGAGTAGCTGATTAGATGTTTGTGTTAATCAGCTGTTGAACAGGTGTATATAATGTATTAGTGTATATCAGTCATAAAATATTCACTGAATACACAGGAATATGTACTGCTGAATGAAAAATATAGTATTAATCGGAAATCACTGCTGATTTTACTTTCTTAAATTAAAAGAATGCTCTGATAACAATGTAGCATCACTAGTACTTTCTCCGAGTATTTGCAACTTTCTAACACCTCCATGCTCGACCCTTGCTGAGTCACTGGAGATGTCGCACCTCATCAGTGATGCAGGGTCAGTCAGACGTGAGCACACTGGAAACTTTCAACAGGAAAAATAATGTCTCAGACTAATGTTAACTTGCTGCTGAAAAATAAAATTTGCCTTTAAAAACATTCTCTTGCATGGTGTGATTTCCATTTGATTTCTCTGCAGACACACACTCACATTGAATCCGTATAATGTTGTTGACTTTGGCTGTGTAAATGAATTCAGATGCGAAAGGGATTCATTGAGAGGCTGAGACAGAGATAAAAGCAGGTGATAGGAGAGGAGCTGCACTCTGGCAGCGCCGTAGACCCCTCCACAGCCTGGAGGTCTGCTGTGTCAGGAGCAATATGTAATGTTGATTGTGGCAGTGGCAGAGGAAGAAAGGGATTGTTTAGGTCTGATGTCCACACCTCTTCTGCTTCCTCTAGGGTGCAGTTTCGGGCAGATATGCTACAACAGCGACGGCTGGAGAGAGAGGTGCGGGAGCTTGAGCGGCAGAGAGAAGAAGAAGAGAGACAGAATCGTCTGGAAGCTCTTAGAAACCAGGTGGAGCATTATCTGGTCTTTCAACCACTTGGATTAGTTCTGTCAGTGGAAATAACTCACAAGGGAAAAAAAACTGGAATCATCCTTACCTGAGTAAAGGCATCACTGCCACCTTATGGCAGTAAGTAAAAAGACAATTGTATATTATTAGTAAATTCAGTGTATATTTTTCTTATTTATCTAAGGTTGGGGTGGTGGCAGAGGCAGACCCAGAGAGGATGATGGCAGGCACAGAGGCTTGGAAGTGTCGACACTTGAATGTAAACGAGTTTGAGCTCCAAAAGCCTCTCTACAGTATAAACACGTACACAGACACACAGGTGAGGCATGATAGGATCTGCCCTCCTATAACCACTTTCTCTGCAAAGTCTCTAAAGCTGCATGATCATTTGCCCCTGTCCCCTTATCTATGCTCTGTATGCATTGAGCCTACAAGACCTTTCGCTCCCTCACTCATGTTTCCTTCATTACATTAAGTCACTTAAGTTTCAATTCCTTTTGGGTGACACTGACCAGTGACCCATGCACTGGAGGAAAATTATGTAAGCTGGGTGGCTGGCCAAACAGTGTTTGTCCTCATTTCAAAACAGTCTTAATTTCAAGGCCACCAAAGTCAGTCAGTGAACTGTAGAGTCTGTGTGTGGTTTTGTTTTAACTGTAGAGAACAGGTTAGGATTTGGGTATTGTGTAATATAGGTACTGACTAATGATTGTCAGACTGTGATGTTTTTCTCTTCTGGCACCAAACGATGATGAATTAATGATCAACTCTTATGTCAAGTATTAAATGTGTATTGAACCATGAAAACAGCAGAGGTTGCATAGAGAATGGAATGTAAACAGCTGAAACTTATGATTTACTGTGTTTATAAAAAAATAAATAAAAAAAATTCTATCTTCCAGATTGTGTCTGATCCAAGAGTGCGGGTTGAGCAGGCTCTGCGGGAGGCCGGTCTACACCAGAGTCTGTATGCCAGAGAGGTTCTGTCTGTCATCGAGCCCCCCAAACCACCTTGACGGGACACAAGGTCCATACTTAAATTCTGACCCAACTTTTGTTTGAGTCATCTTATGAAGTCCCACTCTTGTCCCAATATTAAACAATATGGAATTTGCTTCATGTTTAAGAATCTTTCATGGTTTTTAATGAGTGCTTATAACAGATGCAGTTCTTATAAAGTAGCTTTTTTTAACTACAGGATTATCCTCCAAATGACACAATTACAATTACTGACTTGTAGATTTTATACATGAGAAACACATACAGTATCTCTGAGTGCTGGCAAATGTGTTCAGCAAAGAAAAAGACAAATCAATCTTTAGTCACGGACTGCTTTTTAGGGGGGGTTGTATTTGCATTAAAAAATCTTGTGTTGCAGAAGCTACTAACATCCTCAAGTATGTGATAGCGCATTCACTAAAATACACTGCTGGAAGTTCTAATCTAAAAGAAATTGCTGAATAATTTTCATCTAAAAAAGCATGTAAGAAGGTGTTTTTCACCACTGTCACTGGTATCTGTTTTTGTAGCAACAGATAGTTATTTCTCACTCTAAAATGACTCGAGGCTCCTCAAAGATCAGTTTTAGAACCACTTATTGCTTGAAAAGCCAAAAAAACAAGACAATTCAAAGACTCCAAATCTACAAAAATGTCCCAACATGATATATTTATTTCAATTCATTGAAGTTTGTTTCTTGGTCTTAAAAACATGCCCTTAAAATTCAAAGTAATCTCCTTTCTTGCTGGACTGTAATTTCAGCTTTGGCAGAGATAAACATGGAGATCAAGATACAGAACATATCATTTTGAAGATTTGTGTTATTTTACAAGGATATATTTGTGGATAAATATAGTAGATATAATACATACTTACACATATACTTTATAAGCATACATGCAACACGCTTAATATTTTAGTGTCAAATAAATCATAAAAAAATCTTAATGTATAACTTTTAAATATTTCAGTATTAACATTTTAAGTACAGTATGTATATACATATCCACATGAGTCAAAACTATGTACATTCTACAGGGCGACTTGGTTGTTAGATAATATATCCCAGGCGTTTCTTGATAAAATGGGCCACCAGGATTTGAGGTCTCTGCTGATACTCCACCAGAACATCATGGGGTGATGAGATCTGGTCCCCCTCAAAGCGATTCAGCAACGTAACGCATACCACAGCTCCTGGAGAGTGAAATGAGAGTTTTTAGAATAGTGCAGTTTGTCAAAATCACAGGTAGAAGATCTACTTTGCAGCCACCATACAGTGTTTGCTTTGATACAGTGTTTGCTTTGTTAGAAAAACAATACCTTTGAGGCCACAGATACGGCACATAGCAGCGAAAACAGTGGACTCCATTTCAATATTCCTCACTCCAGCCTCATAAGCTTTCCTCAGATACTCCAGTTTCTCTTCTTGAGAGAAGGAGCACAGAGCTCCATCCAGTCGGCCTTGACCTACAGAAACAGATGACAGGATTTGCGAGGGCATGACAACTAGAAATTGCAAATAAATGTTTAATGGAATTCTGTTCATACTGTACCTTCGTAGAAGTCATGGGTGCACATGGTGTTTCCAATCACCGTTGGAAAAGTTTGAAGCTCAGAAGAGCACTGCAGAAGCTCGTTGGCCACTCCCTCATCCAGCTCCGTGTTCCTGGTGATAACTTTACCCAGAACGACCTGTTCAAACTGGGGGCGAAAAGAGTAGTCCACTGCTTTTTCTGTGATCACCACGGTCCCTGGAGCCAGACCTGTAGATGACACAGGGCATAGTTTTCTTACATACTTAAAGAAGTGTATTGGACTAATCACTTTAACAACTTGTTTCACTGCATGTAAAACTTTCTCATAATAAAATCAAAAAGACTTACCGACTCCACCAGATGTTCCCAGGCGAAACAAAACCACATCACGGCACTGGGCATGGTGCAGGAGCTTGATGAGCTCATGCAACATGATGGAGATAGATGGGACTCCCATGCCATGCTGAATTATATACACAGTGCGTAGAAATTAACTTTTCTAATCCATAAAATACTTTTTCCTAACAACATTTAAAGGATAGTTCCACCCACGGCAAATTATGAAATACCTACACTTATAGAGAGAACTGGTCCCACTTTGTACATGCAGTAGCGATCAGTTCCCTCACAGATATCTTTGACGTCTCCTGGGTTTCCTGGCAGTTTCAGCTCCTGATGGATGAACTGGGCGAAAGCCTTCATTCGGTTTGCGCTGCCACCAACACACACAAACTGTGAGAAACAGAGAAAGACACAGGTATGTTGAATTATGTTTTACAGCTTTTAGAAAATGGTTTTATTTAAGCTGGACTTATTTTACAAACCTTAATATCTCCAAACATTTCAGGGAGGTTGTGAGTCTTAGTGCTCAGACTGAAGTGGTAGAGAATGTCCTCTTCCATGGTGTCCAAATTGGGATTTTTCACTTGGACCTGTTCTCTGAGTGGATTTTAATGCAATAGTTCATGAAGAGAGGTGAATCCACAATAAGTATATGTGCATGGATTAAATATATATTAAAACATTGACATAAGTTTAAAGAAAAGCATCAAGAAATACTGTTTAAAACGCTTAGTTTAGGTTGCCAATACTTACTTTATATACTCATTCTCCTCATTCCCCACATGGTTCAGAAGTATCGGTGCCATGACTGCAGCATACACTTTGAAATTAAGTTTTAAAAAGTCTCAAGAGTTGCTGTAAAACCTCCAAGTGCTTTCAGTTACTGCTTTCTAAATAAGAGTCATATCAGACTGTGCAGCAGATATAGTGGTGACCCCTGGCCTTGCCACTCATTGGTTCCAGAGAGAGGGGAGTAGCTCATCCTTGCTGCTCCCACAAAAACATCCTCCATGCCCCAAACAAACAGAGTAAGATCAACCATAAAATTACCACAAAATCATAAAAATTACTGTCCGGTTCTAAGGTGTATGTGTAAGTAAAGTTTTAAAAAGACATACAAGCACCAGTCAAAATAAGGAATTGTTCATAAAGACACTATTATTATAAAGACACTGTTAAATCTTACAAAAGCACAAATGTGGGTGTGTAATGTGTCACCAATAGCCAATCTGAGGCTGGTGAATAACTGTCGTGTGCTGACATAATTTAGCAAAAGAACACCGAGATAACCTCTGACACTGGCACTGTCATATGAAAACACAAATGCACAGAGCCAACATAATGTACCACGAACAGTAATCATGTTTAGTGT
>VUQG01017619.1:30067-42485 GCA_015106755.1 Etia nguti
TATATATATATATATATATATATATATATATATATATATATATATATAAACGAATAATGTTGGATTGCTTTAATTTTATTTGAATCGTCAAACTTTTCCCAGAAGCTGACATTTACAGACTTGCAGACACAGAAAAAAAAACTTAACACAGGAGTTAACTGATGCCTTCAAGTGCACCACTAACAATCACAATAAATAACACGTCCAATCTGTAATTCAGTGAGGCACTTTAATGCTCGAGTAAAAGATTTAACAAGACAAATTTTTTTTTAAACAAAGTAAAACGCTTGATGTGTCTCAGCATGAATCTTGTACGCCCTTTTCCCATCCAGGCACCTGGCAGTCTTCCGATCTATTGAAATTGAAATATGTAAGAGTACAAGTCATTGTCACATAATTCACTATTATCTTTGTTATAGTGTAAAGAAGCCTTCTAAATTCGTAATGACTGGGACCTTGAATTTTGTCACCTTCATCTTACATTCTGGTTATTAATAATAATACCCTCATAAAATCCATACACTGCTTAGCAGTTGGCCTTAATTTCCTTTTATAATGCAAGACAAGCATTCTGAAAGCAGAATAGGAAATTGGAATGTTTTATGCTTATTATAGGGTTAAGACTGTAACTCAATTGCTGCACTACTTACTTGACACGTCACTATACTGGTTTGCTGTCTTCTGCATAACCAAAGCTGAGCAGCTTTGACATGTCAACAGGGGCTGGTTTCTTGTCAATTACTCTGAAAGAACATTAAAAACATAAAGTCCAAATATGATGGAAACAGAAATGTGAAAATGTGATCTTTTTTAGTGTTTTTTCTTCCTTTCTCTCTTTACCAAGAAGCTCATTATTTCACTACACAGTACCTACAGTGCTCACAGTTTAAACATTAAAAATGGACCCTACCCCCCCAACACTGAATAAACTCTGGCTACTTATTACAAAAACTGGCTTCCCAACTAGTATTTGTCAAACAACACAAATATAGCAAAGATCCAACTCTGCAAAAATTATCCATCTAAGCAAGAGACTGGCTGCATCTCACATTCAACATTTATCTCTTATCTCATTCAGAAAAAGCAACAAAGAGAAGCACAAGTATTTTTCCCCAATTGGTTAGTCACTCTTCTATTGTCTGGAAACTTCCAGATTGCAACTGACTCATCTTCCTCCAAGACTGTAGCTGATCAGTAGTTAAAAGTTGTTGCGGTAGGTTGATCTGTTCTGGAAACAAGCTTAATATATTACCACACTGGGGTGTTTGCATAATTTCAGGTAACATTTATATGGTAGACCATTCATGGCGTGTGTTCAACAGATATGATTGTGATCTCTGGTGCATTGCATGCGAGGTTATTTTGGGTTTTTGAGAAGTCACTGACATTTTCCCAAAGGTACAGAGAGCACACAGTACTAATCAGCTGTGAGCCAAAGCAAATAGATGAACATCTGGATTAATCTAGAAACCATCTCTCTGGGTGTTCTTTTGTTTGATCTAAGTTTTCAACCTGCCCGAGAGCATTTCTGCTTTGTCATCATAACACAGACATATGGGACAGAATGTAATTACAAAAACCGCTTGAATGTACATATATTTTTTTATTAGCCATTTATCTTTGCATCCTATACTGTATTATCTTAATGCAAATTATTACAATAATAGAATGCCAAATATAAATAATAATAGTAAATAATACTCTAGACATGTTCAAATATAGTTAAAATGATGGTCAAATCACTGTATGTACATTAAGGTTTGGTTTTTTATAATATTTAATAAAAGTCAATGTAATTACCTAATCTCTAATATACTATTTCTGTTGTTTCTTTAGTAAAAGCAATGGGGAAAAATTCATAGTAAAAACAACAACAACAACAACAAAAAAACCCAAACCATCCCACACCTTTATCTGAAGTTCATACTACACTGAACAACACTGTTTTCCTGTAACAAAATGATGTTTGTATTTGGATTAAACAGTGGTGGAGTGCCTCACCTCTGCAGGGTTGGGCAAGAATAACAGCAAAGGTTTTTTGGGTTTCATGGAAGTCTGCGTCATTTTAAAGTTTCATTACTGCACCCTTCTAGATTTAACATTGGACTGTTGTTCATAGTTTACACTGCTGTTCCACGCTTGCGCTTTTAAAACCCAAATATTGATTTTCTCTCCTCTGCTGAGTTCCCTCACGCATGCTGATCTTTAACCCTGGCCTGCATCTGTAACCATAACCCTTCTTTCTCCTTCATATTTCCTGCATAAAGTTGAGACATGTGCTGCTGTAGTTTTTATTTTTTAAGATTACAATGGACAGTTGGATGGTGTCCTCATAATAAAAAGTACACACATGTTGCCTCTTTATTGATCTTATTTCATCTGCTTCCTCATTTCAGGGAAATCCTGTGTGTGCCAGTACGCACATGAATGTTTATACCTTAACTGACTAACCATGAGTAAGGAAGCAGTAGGTCACACACCAGATCTTGGAGACTCCTGGCTGTTCTGGTTTTAATGTCTGATCATGCTGACAATGAGTCATTTAGGATGAGTAATTTAATTTTGATCACTTTATCCACCCATTTCAGCAGGACCACACATAGTTAGTTTAGCACCATGGTGGCTCAGTGGTTAGCACTGTTGCCTTGTCGGGTTCAAAGCAGGCCCCCACCCGCATCCTCTCTGTGTGTATGTTTTATGAGGGAGCTCCGAGAGCTCCAGTTTCACCCAACATCGAAAAATATGGTGGGTTGATGCTGCCTGTGTAGGCCCATGAAAATCTCCCAAAAGACATGCTTGATCACTTTCTGCTAAATATAAAAAGTATACACAGTCAAATGATCTGATGCTCTCCAACTGAGTTCAGTGTGATTACTGGCAAGCACAAACTGAAATAAACAAGTTTGAATGCAATCAGAAATAGTTGCAGATACAGCACAGTGCAGGAAAACTTTGTGAAGGCGAGACTTTTTATTCTACGTGGTTGTCTACTTATAATAAAGACCATAATGGACTGCAATTCATTATTATAAATGTCCAATGTCATTTACAATAAAGGTGGATTAGTATTAGTATATTAGTATGATCCTATTATACTTTATGTCAGAGAAACTGAGAGAAACTCTGGAGAGTTGTAAAAGTGCCGTTATGAGACCTCCCTTACACTAAGCATAACACAGAACTTCAGCACCATCTTGTGACCACATTCACTTACATCCTTCTGAATTTGCTGGCCTCATGATATTGACTGGATGTCTGCAAGTTTTCTGTCTCACTTTGGTGGACAGAAATGTTGTCCTGTACAAAAAATAAAACAAAATCAAAATATGTGGAGGTTATTTGTTGACTAATTATTCCTAATTTGGTCGTTTTTGACAACTTAGCAATAATTACACTTTTTAAGCCCAAGTCATAGGAAGAAAGTACCTGAAGCACAAAATAACTGTCTGATACAGAGTATGTAACCCTAAGCGAACAATCCTTAAACTAACAACACAAGAGTTGGAATAAATTGGTTATGGATCATATGCCAATATTAGTTTTCTAAATGACTTTAGCATTACTGTACCTCCTCTTTTTCATTGTTGCTGCTGTTGTCTCTCTCCCAGGCTGACATGTTGTCGCTCCCAAAAGGAGGTTCTTGTGGTTGAAAAGCTCCAGGGTTTTTCTTCTCTTCACTGTTAATTAGCCAGTTGAAAAAAACAAAACAATATGGGTGTATAAAAAGTATCCAATCCTTAATGACAGCTTAAATAAAAGAATAAACAATAAAAAAGCCAAGTATTTATGGCAAGTATTTATGTACGTATTAGAATAATGACAAACTGTGCATAATACTATGAGTATATGGTGAAAACAATAAGACAAATTTGACACCTTGGCTCGCTTATGTCTCCTGATTCTAAACCAAACCAATCTGGAGGTTTGTATGAACTGGGTTTAGAAATAACTGATTCCTCGTGCCACAGAAGTCCTGTTGAACACGGATAAGAAAAAACAAAAAACACAGGAAAAAGACAAATGTTTGTAGCAGTTATCATACAGCCAGAGGAAAACATGGAAATGTAAGGAAACAGGATGGCTTTACCCTTATGGCCTCCTTGTTTCGCAAGCTTGACATAATCAGAATCACTCTCTAGGACTCCGACTCTTCGCCCTCGGATCCTCTCCTCAGGAAGAGTGTTGGTAGCTGGGGACAGTCCAGGGATCTGGGAGATGTGGCCATTTTTCTTATCGTATCCTGTTTTGACTCCTACACTTTTGGTATACAAACACACACAAAAAGATGTATATTCATTGCTTTATAAACTGCATTATCCCATGTGCCTAGGTTACTTCACACAGCATCTCTTCACCAGTGTTATCCCCATAACCTGCATAACAACCTGCACTCCCTGAACTAAGCAGTCATTAGTTTTACTTGCCAGATTTTGTTGGTTCCAGATCGTTACTCGTGAGAACGGAGGAATTTCTGGTGGAAACGGAAACAAAAAAGCCTGTCAACCTTTCCAGTGATACCTTGAGCCGCAAGCTGTTGTCATTAGCACCATCAAAGCAATAGTTAAATTAACCTTGGCGTTAGCTAGCTAATGCTATCTGTGGTAGCGTTGATTTTTATCCACGCCTGTAATTAAACACACATGAAAAGTGACATCACTAATTTGACTAAAGTTAAAGTTCCAAGACAGCCAGTAAACTTCAGATTTAAAAGTAAAACGTCTTCGACTTACTCTGAATTCATTGTGAACGCGGATAAAGCCGCTGTGAGTGGAGGCAGACTGTTTGGAAGTTGTGATCGCGTTTCCACGGAAACGGGCTTGAGCCCTCTGGAGTACAGCGGCTGCTAACCAGAGAAAAGTGCTGCGCGCAGAGAGTGAATACTCTCATAGGGTGCACGGAAAATAAGCAACAGTTAGTTAGTTACTTAGTTAGGCTCATTAAAGATCTCAAGGTCTGCATAACAAAAAGAATTTTTAAAAAAGGAGGAAAATGCAGTAAAACGTCTAGAATTAAAATTAGTAAGTAAAGTAAAAATACATACATTTGTGGTCAGACGTTTACATGCACTCATCATGAGTGTCAATGGTAATTTGGGGCTTTTAATGATTTTTTTGAACTGTGAGTTTTGCAGGGTGGAATGATTCTGCAGCTTGCATCTTCAATGACTGTAAAAACTCTGAATTGGGGTTTGAATTTATTTTGGGTTTTTCCCAAAAAATGTGGTAATATTTGATTGAAAAACAATTCCAAGAGTTTTCCCTCAAGGCACACCAATGAGCCTTGGCACACTATTTGGGGACTACTGTCTTAGAGCACTGACTTCTCTCTGCCGCCTTTCTATGTGGATCAAATTTAGAGAGAGATTTGATGAGTTGAAAAGCTTTGTGTAAGGTGTACTTGAATAATGTTTTTAAAACTAATTCACTGAACATTTTTCAGTAATTTTCTGTAAATACTAATCAAGCATAAACTATCCTTTAGCCAATGTTCTTCTTTTTAACGAGAACAAATTGGCTGTCTGCACTTTCTTCTTAAAATGTAATAAAGAATTAAAAGTAGATGGAAGTCCGTATGCGATGGGACAATTTCTTTACTTTCCATATTGTACATAAATACCTCTTAGGATAAAATAAATAAATAAAAAGTATTAAGATTTTCTTTTCTCGTCAGCAGCCATGCTTGCTTTGAAGTATACCAATAATTTATGTGGCCTCAGGTACGTCCAGAGCTTCTCTCCTAGAGTGCTAAGGGCATGCGCACAGCAATCCAAATAGCAGAAGGAGCTTGCGTTAACATGTTAAGCTACCGGTGAGAATATGTCAGTGATAGGAAATGCAGTCTATTCCTTCAGTAGAAAATCACAATGTCGCTTGAGATCATTTGGTAGTAAGAAAACGGATAATGCACAAAAGCAAACAAGGCAAAAACACTTTATGGATGAACCCTGAGACATTTCACTAGATATGTAGTGCATCTGCATTTTAAAAAAAACCTCTTTACATTCAAAGAAAATATAAAGTACATTGATAACCCTACAGGAAATCAAAGACAATTTCAAGTTATGAGTCATAGCAAGGCAGAGTTACAAATATGGCAAAGAGGATGACCTGGTTTGTCCTAACTCACTTGTAATTTTGTCTGGAAAGGTACAGCTGTAAGGTAAAATATACCACGTGCCTCGGCCTTAGTTCTGTTTCATTATTAACAGATGTTATTTTTCAGAAAAATAATATTTTAATATGTTTGTTATGAGAAAAAAAAATGCTGTTTGTATTCAAAAATTGCATGTTTCTTAATTATACCAAGTTATGACTACAAAGCACTTTATGACAGGATAATGATAACATTAAAGGGATAAATTTAAAGCAAAATAAATAAATAAATTGACACACAATTAGATTGGCCTTTGACCCTTATGACAAAAATGCTACTATAAAAGTGCTCAGATAGATAGATAGATAGATAGATAGATAGATAGATAGATAGATAGATAGATAGATAGATAGATAGATAGATAGATAGATAGTAATAAAAACATAATAAATACTAATAATAACAGTACAATCTGTACAAGCAACAAGGTTTAACACAGAAATCTGTGTGGAATTCAATATCCTGGTGTTCATCTGGAGAGAGCTGCTGTACTGTTTCATTGAGAATGATAGGAATGATTTCCTGAAGCATTCTTAAAGGCTGCAGGGTTGAATAAAACTTAGGGGAAAGGGGCTCTGCTGCCTCTGTAGTGTGGCATGGAGGAAATGAGATGGATTGTTTGTGATGGAGAGCAGTTTGTTCAGTGACCTCCTGTCCCTCACTGACTCGAATGCCTCCAGATTCTGGCCAATGATGGTTCCAGCCTTGTGGATTAGTTTGTTCATCCTGCTGGCATCTCTGGCACTGATGCTGCCTGCCCAGCAGACAACAGCAAAATAGATGGCACACGCTCCCACAGACTGGTAGGAGATCTCCAACATCTTTCTGCACACATTAAAGGATGTGAGCTTCCTCGGAAAGTAGAGTCTTCTCATCCCCTTCTTGTACACGGCATCACTGCTGGTCTTCCAGCCCAGACCAACAGCACCTGGCTTAGTCTCTTTTTGTCTTGTTGACATTCAGAAGGAGGTGATTTCAGCCAGACTACGCCACAAAGATCCTCAGACTAAAATTAAACAGAGGAGTTTTATTTTGAAATGCCCGACAGGAAACGTGTGTCTTTATCGTCTCACCAAGCGTTACTGCGTTCCAAGGTAACTTCCTCCTCCTCCAATCCTGGCTTTTTGCCTTCGAAAACGCCGCCGCCGGAGTGCGAGTTGTAAAGCCCAGACAGCGTAACAAAAATGCGTCTTCGGTTTTACTCTCTCCTAAATATGAGTACGGAGTGAGTTTGTCACTTTAATAATTATTATTGTTGGCTTTTTCTTTTCCTCTGCTGAGTGAAAGACGGGCGTGAATGTTGGCGTCATGTAGCCTCTGCTTTTCAGACTTTGGAAAACAAATCGGGTATTGTCGGTGAATTCTCGGGAGATGGCAGAATAGTTCGTCCTGAGCCGGTTACCTAGCCCTCACAGCACTTTGAAGAAAAAAAATACCCCACGAGGTAAGTTTTTATGATTATTATTATTTATCATGACGTCTCTAAAATGTCATTTAATCCAGGCTGTGTTGGAATATGCGCACGGACATTTCGGTAGACGTGGAAAAGTTTGCCGGAGACGGCTTCGTGACGCGCTCCCGTAAGAAACCCCTGTCTCCCTCTCTCAGCTGCTTTGTAAAATCGTGGCCTGTTTGGTTTCTGCAGTCGAGCATATTTTTATCTGACGTGTTTTTCTTGTGACTTTGCAAAAACAAAATAGCCGCTTCTGATAAGCTCCCCGCGCAGCTCGGTGTACCATCAGCTAAGAGACCTTGTCAGTGTCTCTTGTTAATGAAAGGATGAGCGCCAGGCCAAAATAACCACAAGCTGGTTTGCAACTGCGACTGTGCTGGGTTCTGATTTCTCCTTCGCAGTCGAATCAAGCTCACGACATTGCAAGTAGCTGTGACTCGAGTTTTTGTCATGCAGTCTTTAGGAGGGTCGTTCCAGCTCGATCGTGCCCCATCATCGCCCGCTGAGCACTTTTAACATCACAAACGCAGTCCTGCGGGGCGGGGGGAGCGCCACCAACACTCGTGAACACACAGTATGACTAGGAGTGGTCCGGAATTTAATTATGGGCAAGTTGGAAATATAAAAAAAGCTACTAAAACGTCGCCGACAGAGCATCCATTGGATGTGGAATAGATTTAAACCAAACAGATGTGAGAACTACTTGGAGGGACACTCTAATGGAAACCTGGTAGACCCGCTGATGAGAGGGTGCCAACTTCATTAGAAAGGTGTTATTGCTGGCTGAAAACATTCAGAGATAATGGTGCTGATTGCAAGAAGTGTGAATGGGGAATGTCTCACACTTAAGTGCTCTTCCTCAGAATCAACTCATTGTTATAGATCCCACACACTTAGTTTGAATGCCAGGGAAGCCTTTCGAATGTGCACTTTCTGCTTTAGTCGCATCTTTTTAAGTTGGCTGCACTTGATGTGTCTGCGCATGTCAATCTGATTGTCACGCACACAAGCCTGAAGTCTGGCATGGGAGACTATTTGAGTGATATCCATACTAATCCATCCATCAATTTTCTTAACGGCTTATGCAACTTAGGGTCAGGGGGGTGACATGTTCATTTTTAAAAGGGTGGTTTAAATTGAAAGCCGTCTCCATCCACAGCTTTTTTTTTTTTTTTCTTCCCACAGTTTCAGGAAAAATCTCCATCTAGCCCGTGCCCTTTAATTGCTGCTACTAGTTGAAGCAGTGAGACACACAGACAACTTGTTCACAAATATAATTTTTCTTTTGTTTTTTTGTATTAGCTGCATAGAGATGTTCAAATCAGTGAAGGCTTGGAGGGGATAGCTCTTTAGGGTTTTGTGTCTTGGTTAGTGGCAATGTTAAGTGGCACTTAGTGGCTGTGTGGTTGTGTGATCTGGAGAATGTAACCCCATAGCTGGCCAGTCACTGAGCTCTGGCCTCTTGGCGAGCGCCGGTCATTCTCGGGGGCTGGCCTCACGGAGTCTGGCTGATATCGGTCAGATAAAACGACGTCAGGCTGTCTGGGCGGCTGTGTGTAGTTCAGCTCTGGGGAGCGGGGGTCTTGGGGAGCCTGTTCTGTTCATCTGAGGAAACAACTACCAGTCTGATTGTGGCTGTTGTTCCTACGATTTTGGGCCTTTCCTCCTTCTCACCAACTCTTGGTCTGGTTTCAGACAGACTAACAGTGGTAACTGAATCGTCTGCCAGTTATGTTTATATTTATAGAGCATCTGTGGTGGCCAGCATGAACATTTTTCAAACGGTTTCTAAAAGTGCCACATAACTATGTTACTTTTCAGTGGCTTCATTTTTGGTATGTTCACCCCCCAAAAACATACCACGCTAACGTGGCAACTGAGTAATCTGAAAATGTGTCCTCCGATATTATTTGTTAACTGCTCACACGCATGCCAAGTAAAATAATAATCGAGTTGAGGATGACGCGTTATGAAATGAGAGATGCTGACAGGCAAAGCATAGACTTTTTCAGATGGTGGACTACAGGCTGCAGTGAAATCAGAATTACTGCAAAAACTGCTGGAAAACAATTACTAGTCCAAGTATCACATTGAATACAGACAACCAGAAATTTGGCTTGTGATAGTGAGCTGAGCTTATAACAGTTTTGTTTTTTTTGTTTTTTTTAATTTCCACGTAGCAGCTTCCAAGTTCTTTATTTGCGAATATCTTGGCCCCTACACCAGTGTTTTCCTGTATCTGTTCTTTTTCTGATGGCCATAAAGCGCCTCATTTGCCCTGTGAGTACGGGCTATTTCAGAAAATATGAAGCGAGGGGTTTGCTTTGAGAGGGGGGGGCAGGCTTCCGATAGCAATCATTTAGTGTGCCCAATAATTTGGCTGTCAGAAGCAGCTGGCAGTTTGGGTTGGAACAATATGCGAGTGGAGTGAGAGAAAAGCTCTGAGACCCTGCGAGAGTCTGTGTGTGTGTGTGTCGGGGGAGGCGGGGGAGTGGCGTGTGTATATGCATATGTGTGTGGAATCAGGTTACACAGTCTGTCATTAACAAGGGAACTGCAGTTATGAGACCAAGATAGACTGCTTCATGTCTGAGGCTCAATGCTTTTCCTTGTAGGTGGCTCTCAAGTTGGAGAAGAAAAGGAGGGAGGAGGGGCGAAGGAGGAAAGTCTGTGTCTGTGTGTGGATATGTGTGTAAACAGGTGGTAGGTGCAGGCTCAAGGATAGAAAGGGGAAAGAATCTGACTTGAAGTGTGGTGTCAGACTAGCTACCTTCAGCTTTCTCGTGTCACGATTTGTCTGCATGTGTGACCCGGGCTTGTTTGTCTGTGTGCTGACTTACTCGAAAGTTTGACTAGCAACAGACCTGGCATCAAACGAGGCAGCCGACTGCAGAGAAACACGGCATGTGGGTTGAAGTTGCTTGTGCTCTACGCTTGTGTCCAGCTTTTTAGAAAGGGGCCCTCTGTCTGCAGTGTTATTTTTAGTCAAAAAAATCCTTCAGCCTTTTAATAATCATCAGCCTTATGTAGCCCAAACATATCGCGATGAGAAGAGCTGTCTGGGACTTTGAGGCTCTGCAGCCTCAGCAGGACATGGGAAGTTAGAGAGGGGGGAAAAAGAGAATGAGATAAAAGACTCCCTGTGTTTCTGCCAGATTTTTAGTCTTCCTCTGTTTGCTGTTTGGGAGCTCACTCGTCTCCTCATCTGGTGGCTCTGCGCAGACTTATCGATTCCTCCTGTTCTGTGTTCAAATGTGGATGAAGACCAGTGGAGACAGAGAGAGGAGAGACGAGACGCTGCTGTCTCCTCGGATGCACACACACACACACACACACACCCACACCTAGATCTGCAGTGCTCACGGCTCCTCTCCTCTCTCTCCACAATAACCCCAGACTGCACTGGAGACAGTCTGCAATACACATTTTATGAGCCCTTCACTCGCTTCAGTGCTCTTGTCTTATCGCTCAGCTGTTAGGGGAGAAAGTTATGGCTTTGTTTCAGTCTCTGCTTCTCTCTGATCTCATTCCCTGTCCTGGGCATGGGCTCTTATTTGGTGTGGGCACTTTGTCTGTGAATTGAAAATAATCTACGTTTCATCTCACGGGTCATGGGGTTGTAAACTGAAATGGTTCTGTTATGATGGTAGTACTCTGCTGTCGTAGTCGATGGGGTTTGCTTGAATTCCCGTTCCCCATGCTTGAGGCAAATGGGCCATTTATAATATTTAGACATTCACTGGTTTTGACATCCAAGTAAGGATCGGCAACATGGCTGAAATCAGTGTCACAATGTTGCAGTATATTTTGCTTCGCACATGTGCCAAATCCAGGGCTGCTAATTCTAATGAAGATGTTGATTAGCAAATACTTAATCAGTTAACCAGGAATGCCCCAGAAATTTCCATTAACCTAAACAGGAGGGATGGTCATAAATAACAACTGCAGAGTGATAAATGATAATACAGAATTATCACCCATATCTACTTTCAGAAAATGGTTACATCACATTAATGACTTTATCGTAAAGGATTCTTAAAAACTGTTTCCTTGTGCTCAGATTGCCTGAGAAGTCTTTGCTCAGGGAAGGCAGGAAACTCAAAGCCATTAAGGCTCGATTGGCAGGAGGATGTCATGGCCCCGATCAGTCTCTCTGCGGATCACAGATTCATTGTTTTGTCGCAAGCTGTTTACTTAGTGGTTATCACAGTGGTGTGATGAAAGTTTTTTTCCATGTATGGTTGGTCACTCACTGTGGATTATCTTGTTATCCGTCTGAGTCTTGTCACTCAGTTTTTAGAGCGCAGAGTGGTCAACTAAATCTTCCCTTAGCTTTTGATAACTGCACTCAATGCTCTTTGGTCTATTTGCCTGACTTGTTTTACAAGAAACAAAATTGGTGCAGTGGGCCTAACTTGATACAAATCAAGGTGTCCTTTTAAGTGAAATGTTGCCCTAGGGTGGTAACCTTTATAAGATGGTCATTTGGAGGGAGAATGTTTGTGCATTCCTCTGCTGGCAAACGTGGCTCAGGGCCATAAAGTCTGTTTGAACTGGCTGTTTCAGATGTTTTGATGCTGTGTGAAAATGAATGTCTAATTGCTATGGTGACTATTGCGTAGAAGACTCGTTAACAGTGCCATCGCAACGCTGTAAAGCATTTAAGTTTGTCCCACCCCAGACATCACACACAACAAAGCCATAATACCGCCATAACATTAGTTTGTGAAGAGATTTATTTAGGTTTTTTTGTCTTTGAAGAAGTTGCACTACATTCTGCGTGTTAAAAAAGGCAAAAGCTTGGTGATTTCC
>VUQG01017619.1:64961-78116 GCA_015106755.1 Etia nguti
TCTTTTTTTTTTTTTTTTGTTTTTTTTTTTTTCACATAACCTGTCAAAATTTTAGCACAGTTTTCTTAATTTCGATAAGTAATCCACAAGACTACAGAGAGTTTTTCTAGCCTCTCCTGTAACGTGTTCACTGAAACTTCTTATCATATCTTTGCTTTATTCCTGATTGCTAAATGTTAGTATGCTAAGGTGGAAAATTAGTTGTATGAAATTGAGTGATTAGCCTCAGCATGCTGCTGCTGTCTCTACTCTAAAATGCCCATTTTCATTTCACTTTGTTCAAGGTGGGCTTTGATGTCAAGATGCTATTATGACAGCTGCTAATCTGTTAAGTTTTAAATATCCAGCTGTTATGTCCTTGCACTTTCTGAGTACAGTGTCTGACTGTTCTGAACATTTCCAGCTTCTACGAATCTAACAGAAAATTCAGCCCACAGTGCACAATAAGGACCATTTCCATCTCAAGAGGAATATCAGAGCTTTTTATCTTTCCAGCTAAAACAGCAGCTTCTTGTTTCTGACCGCTGGAGACGTGCTCTAACAATGCAAACAGTTAATTTTTAAAGGTCAAAAGCCCAAACTTTGGGAAGAGGAGATTTTGGCAGTGTCAAACTAAAACTGGTTACAAACTAATTCATATGCTAAAAGAGCTTTAGGCTAGATGATTGAATGACCACAGTGGATGTTTAACCAAGCTAAGATGCCCTGTGTGTGTTTACAAACACCTGTCAGACTTTTAAGGTATACAAGTCTTCATATTCATTGCCATTTGATCCGTCCTGTGACCGCAGAGCAGAGGTTTGACTCCAGCAGTTTTAAAGTCCCATCCCGTTTCTTTGAGGTTTAGGGCTAGACTTGGTTACACTGTATTCATTTTCTGAGAGGGTGTAATGCTGATGCAGTATGTGTTACGTTTTTTCAGAGAGTAAATATCAAAATATTCAAAAGAATTTGAACATTAAAAATAAACAATACAGAGTCAGTTTATACCAGATTATATAAAGCCACTCATGGATAAACAAAAAAAAGACCCAAATTCATGAAAATCCTACATTTTTAACAATTAGTGATTTAAAAAATAGAAGAAAAAAAAAGATTCTTGGATGTTTGGTTGTTTTTTTATGATGTTGTTGTTTTGTTTTGTTTTCTTAGCACCCTCAATAAACATTGTACATTTGCCTGTCAGTGTATCTGTACAATTCTCATTTTTCTTATGTTGGTCCTGTGACTTGATGTTCTCCTAGTAGTGCCTTGATGAAGATTGTGTCAGTTACCACATTAGTAGTGATTCATTTTCTTAAGTGCCAAGGACCACAACTGGTGCAGTTGGAGCAGAGACTAATGTTGGTGCTGTGAGAACCCCCAAAAAGCCAAGGTTCCTGGATTCAGAGTTTACAAGCGGCTGTCTCGCCACTCATTGTTTGTAGACAATGTGCATATCGCCCATGAATAAATAGATTAAAAAAAAAAAATCCTGATTTTTGATTGTGTTATGATCGTGTAGTCTGTCTGAGGTGGGATCAAGCCTTCACTGTCCCTGGTGACATTGGCACCTTTTGTTGCTATGCAGCCTGAGCAGCAGAAACAAGGCTGGCTGTAAATAACTTCTTTCATGCAGGTGAGTCCAGCTTAAATGTACAGCAACACCATTCACTGTTAATCGACTAAGAGTGTTTACTTTCTGCCTCACTGGGAGGGAGGTCAGCAGTAGCATCTGTGTAGCCTCGTTTTTTTCTGTTTTTGCTTCTGTCATCCAGGGAGAGCAGTTGGAATGGCCACAGGATAGGCCGACTGTTGGATGACCAAACTCTCAAAACAGGCAAGTGTCAGATCCTCAAGAGCACCACACTTGCAATTAACTGATTTTTTTTTTTAAAGGAATTTGGAAGTACGATATTAATATTGGAGGGACTAGCGTGATTGTCATAGACTGTATATAAAAGATGGGTGTTATCCACAGGACTACAAACTCACATTTCAGAGCCTGAACGATGGTGAGCCAAAGCTGCCTTGGCATCCACCTGGCAAAGCAGCTGTACACCAAACTTAAGTTTTAAAGGGTAAGTTACCAAAAAAGAAAGAAAAAATCACCCCTGTACTGTTGTTGCGTGTAGATCAGATACCATTAATAGCTTTTTAAGCAGGTTGTAAACATTGTAAAGCTGTAGTGACTTGCTTTCTAGAGCAAGCCTCAAGTGGCCACAGGAGGAACTGCACTTCTTAAGCGTGTGCTATATGTGTATACTGCAAAGGTGCACAGTAGATATTTCTATTATAAATGTTCCCAAAAAGTGCCACAAACCTGTCTAAGATGTTGATTCTGATTAGCTGTGATGGTGTCCACCTGTCAGTCAAAGCAATCATGACCCCTAATAATGCATCACTTTTAACATTTTAACGGGCAACTGCAAAGGAGAATCATCCTTTAAACATTGGCTTCCTTAGAGACCAAAACTGTTTTTATAGCAGGCTGTAAACATGTTTTTAAAGTTGGGCTTTGTAACATGGGAAGTGACTGGCTTTTTGGGGTCAGCCTCCATTGGAGAAACTGAGGTTTTGGCACGTTGCATTGGCTCCATTTTTTTTAAGCCTGGAAGGCTGCCACTGTGCGTAAAGGGGCTCAGAGTACATTAAGACACATTCTTATGACATATTCGATCTTTCTGCATTAACTGACACTAATTGCACTCGGGGAAGGACAGAGTGCTCATGTTCTCATGTGTTCATTAGGGAGCTCAGTGGTCTTGTTGTGGATTATTTATTAATAATGTATGGGTTGCAGATTGGCAAGATTGTCGCGTTTTATTTAGTAATTTCCACAGATTACACTGTAAATAGTTTAACATCTCTGCACGTTCAGTAAATAAGTGAGACCTCAGTGAGCAGAGGTTATTTCCATATCCCTTTGGCAGACAGGAGGTGGTGTTTCATTGGACCAACAGCAGTTAAATGGATGTGCGACGCACTTTCTCTCTGGCTCCCATTCACATGTCTTTATCAGAGGTCTGCAGCGCTAATCCTCTTAAAGTCCAGTCAACAGAGGCGGAGCAAACTGCGTTTCTCGATCGTTTACAGACGGAGACGTTTGTGGCGGGGGTGCATGGCCGACGGACTTTACCGCAATGTTTATTTGCTGTGTTTTCTGTAGAGTAGCTGTGTAAGCGGTGCGTCAGCGAGGGAGCAGATGCGGCTCTTACCATGACTCGTCCCGGGAAGCAGTGCTTTCAAGCGGCGTTGATTTTCCTGACTGTCGTCCAGCTGAGTGCAGGTACACAGTCTCAGGGTGCAACATGATAATAAGCTGTGCCACTTGTTTTTTTAAGGTTTTTAATGAGTTCTTAGACCGCCTACACTAACTCAATTAGTATAGTTGACTTTTCAAAATCTCACAAAACTTTATAGCAATAAAAAAGAAGAAGAAGAAGAAGTTGTCTCCAAAGATATGATCAAAAGTGGAGCGTTTCTTTCTCTTATTTTGCTGCTGTTAAAAAGGTCTGAAAGTGAAGTTACCGCCCACAAACAGCATGTGTGCGGTGGGGAAGTATGGGTGTTAAAAGACACTGTATTTTCAAGCTGTCAGTAAGTAGGTTTGGCTAAAATATGTGGAATAAATGTGGTCAGCTTTAGTACACATGCTGTGATATATATTATTTCAAAGACCTTAAAGCATTTATCTTGTAGCCTGTTTAGGATAAAAAGGTTTTGCTTAATATGAAATTGAAATATTAGTTATTTGTTTTCTGTGATTGAATTCATACTACACCCCTGAAAGGATAGGTTGATCATTCAAAAATAACCTGGAGCTACTCTCATAACTTGATAACTGAGGTAATAATTCAAGTGTCTCTAAAGGGATTTGCAACTTTTTCTTGTCATATGTTTTGCTTTCGAACGACATATTTGTTGAAAACTGTGCTGTAGGAAATCCTAAATTGAAGGCTTCACAATTTTCTTTTATTCTACAGACCAAACAGTTCATTAAGGAAATAGATGTCAGGTTAACTGATGAAAACAATCCATAGTTTCCGCCCGAATTCATGCTCCATCTTGAAATAGGCGCACCAGTGCTGTAACACTGCATTTGATATTGATGAAATACATTAAGAACTGGAGAACCCGCAGCCACTCGACTCCAGAGCTGGAAAAAAGAACAGGTGCTAGTTCATAAACACAGCCTGGCTTGTTTGGCTGCTGGTGGGTTCAGGTACACAGAAAGACAAAAACTCCAACTTAGAAAATGGTGTTTGACTGCAGTGCATGTTTTACTACATTTCCAGTGGGGCAAGTAGATGGTGGGTTGAACTGAATGAAAACTATTGTTTGGCAGACTTTGTATGTCAGGATCTTTGTCTAATGCATTTTTTAAAAAATAATTAAGAAGCACAAGTTTAAGGGCATTTTGTTTTTCATCTGAGATTCTCCGACTTAAAGTAACAGGTTACAGGTGACTTAAGGTAAGTTGTACCAGTTGCAATCTCTTAGTCACTCTGTGTCACCTTCAGCTATGTAATAGCTTAATTTCTAATGTAATGTGAAACTTTTAAAAACAACCAGTCATTGCTTAATTGCGCTAAATGCCTCTTATTGCTTAATGCCTCCAAATTATTCTACAAGCCTCAGTGCTATTCTTCTAGACACTGGAATTCCATCTGAATAATTGGGCTACTTAAAAGGTTAACAAGGCTCATTAAATGCAGATTTAAGTAAAGCCAGATAAATAAACAAAGTAAATAAAACACCGTTCTTTGCAGTGAACGGAGTAATATTGGGGTGATTTTCTAGTGTGGCAAATATTCCCCGCCTGTTTTCTGTTATTGCAAACACTTTCTCTGTTATATATGTGCGGATATTAGTTCAAAGGGACTTATCCAGTTTGCTCCACAGTTATGACAAGACTTCACAACACTGCAAATAACAGTGTTATACTCCCCAACACAGAGAGAGAATTAATTTGTAACTGACTCTAGTGACGCCTGAGGAAATAAGTAATTATTCTTTCAGGATTGAGGGGTGCTGCAGGGCTATCCAAACCTGTTAGTTTATGGAGAATGATTTAGAAATGTGAACAGCATGTGTAGAATTTTCACAATATTTCATTTAAAAGAGTACTCATTACTGTCACTGCTCAGATTCAGTTTTCCACTCTAGGGTTTGTCACAAAACAAGCTCTAAAAGCTGCAAACAGTCATTTTAAAACACATTCAAAGCAAAGATCCACTTCAAAATTGAATGGATGTGGAATCAACTTTGTTTAATTGTTGGTTTTCTTTTCACAGCTTTTAAAAAATTTTTTTTATATGCATGCAGATGCATAACTACTGACTCTATGATCAAGTAAATATGGGGTAATATGGAGTTACTGAAACAGAGAGAATTAAATATAGATTTGAAATGTAGTTATATATCATCATAAGATGGGGATTTAGAAAGAGGGCAAATGGTTAGACAAGTTCCTTGTTAAACTATTGTGTTAGATTATGTGATGTTTCACAGTCCCATTCAAGAATATATCTAAAAAAAATCTTTTTTAAACTGCACTCGGCATTTTTTGTGAGAAGATTAGATTTTTGTTTTCGCTAATTTGATAAATTAAGCCAATAAAAACGGCTGTTTTTATTTAGAAGTTTTGGGGCCTTTTACAAACTCTCAACAAGATTTTGAACATGTATATTTTGGAAAAATAGTTTTGCCATTTAAGACGCACAATCCCCAAATCAAGCCTTACATCTCCGTCAGCGTTATACAAAGGAGAACATGGAAATAAGAAAAAGAAGTGATTAAACACACACACCAGTGCTCAGGCATTCATCAGCTTTAAGAAAGGAAACTCTTGCCGCACCTCAGCGTATTTTAACTTAATTGTTCTTGAACAGGTTGTTACCAAGCAACCCCAGGTATGCTATAAAAAGGAAAAAAGTAATCTTATAGTCTTCACCTGTACTTTTTTTGTGCTGATTTTGTCAGCAGGTCTGTCTCACCAAGACGAGCTTAACAAAAACCTTTAAAAGAGATAGTATAATGAAAATCAAATTTATGTCTTCATTCCTTCACTTCTACCACAGTTTATCCAGTTAGTGTTTTGTGAGTTCCCCCATTTTAGGGCTGGCTGGAGAGATGTCTGCCTGCTCTTAAATTCAGAAAAATCAGGTGACATGTAGTCTGTAAGTGCCCTTTTTTTTCATCTTTAATACAGCAGCAATGTCTCTTTTCAGAAATCATGACAAGGTCAAAAAAAATTATTTAATCTTTGCCGTGAGCACTTTCATGCAGGAGATATTTCCTTTCTGCCAAACTACACCTGCCATCCCTGTCACTCTGCAGAAGGATTCATGTACTCGTGATGAGAGCATTATGGGATGTAAACATTAATGATGTCTTCTCTCAGCAGAGCTATAATTAGCTAGCTGTTTGCTTGTTTTAGTTGTTGTAGACTGTAGGAAGGAAATAGTTGTTACATGACATTGGTCAAAGCAAGATTTGTGGTTGTATTTCTTTCTTGTTCTGGAAAAAGAGACATCAGTTCTCTGTTTGTCGAACATGTTTTTGGCACCTTAGTCACCACAAGGTGAGTGCCATTTTGTTCCATTATACTAAGAGAGAAGCCAGAGATTACAGCCAACATGTCCAAAACTGGGCAGCTCGCACCAAAACCACCTGAATGAACAGCAGAGCAGGCTGGAAGAAAAATATACAAATTGAATTTTTCAAAAACTTCTCCTTTGAGACAGTCTACCACTGTCTACTGCCTACTTCGTGTGATTTGAATGAAAATCTTTGCACTTCAGTGGTTAGGCTACAAGATGTTGAAAATAAACATTATGTTTATAAAGATATTATTTTGTTATGTAATGATATTTGTTTAAATCCCCTTTTTATTCTTTGGCTCTTCCAGATTTTAGGTACAATATAACCTCTGTGTGACATGCATAATATAAGTCAGATTTACTTATAAGGCAGTCATAGTTCATGGGAACTGAGCCAAGTGAGCAATGTGGTTCCAGATTTAGTGGTACAAAATGCAAAATCAATGAAAAATTGATTGGCTTTCCAGGAGATTCATGATGGAGCAGAAAAAACAAGAGTCTGGAATAACCAGGGATTGACTTCTGATATAGCAACATATCAATGAATTTATGATTTATAAGATTTTTATATTTTTTTTTAAGCACAAAACAAAAAAACATAAAAATACAGCTGATTAGGCTCATTTCTTAACATTTTGCTTCCAATGAGCCAGACTTTATTGTATTTATGTTTTCCATCCAGCCCTGTACCTAACAATTTTCAGAAATTTTTTGTTTGTTTGTTTTTGACACTGATCTATATTTAAGTATAGAAAGGCAACTAACTTAAGGAAGTAGTGTTTATCCAGGCGATTATAATGGGCAACTTTGTATCTTTAGGCCTCTTCTTTCTAGGAGCCTGTCAAAAAGGCATAAATTATTCCCATTTATTTAGTTGAATGTACAAAAACAGCATAAAGTATTTTTTGCACCAACAAGGTGAATTCCACTGCTATCAGCAGAAAACTTGGCACATCTCAGCACGGTATTCAGTGTGCTTAGAAATTCTGTAAAAACTGGACAAGTGGAGGACAAAGGAAGAAATGGCAGGGCTAAAAATATCTACAGTAGATGGACAGTATCTGAAAGTCGTATCCTAAAGAAATGGGAAACAATCCAGCTAAGACCTGATGCAGGTCCTGAGAGATGCATCTGGTCCTTCAGTTGATCTGTCTACTGTCCACTGCAGATTCATCAGAAATGGTTTCAGTGGAAGGGTGGCTGTCAAGAAGCCATTATTACCACTGGTCTTATGGTGTGATGGATCCAAATTAAGGCAATGAAGGATGACTTAAGACTATTGCACCGTACTGTAATTAAAATAAATACTGCATATATACAGCAGTCATGACTGGAAACTGTGAAGCCATCGTACTTAAATGAAAACAAGACTCAAGGTATTGTCAAAGGACACTTAGCTGCTGATAATTATATTTCAGGATCAGCCATCGGTTTCTATTAAATCAATGTATGAATGGGCGATACTAGTTACAAAATATTGCAATTTACAAGATAAGGCTGTGGAGACCTTTAGCTTAAAAACTGAAGTCGCCATACAATTAAATAATTAGCAATTTTTAAAGTTTTTGGGTTTTTTTTTCTTATGAGCAGGCAGTGCACTCTTGCTTATCAGACACTGAGTGGCTTATGGAACAAAGCATGACAACAGCTCCAAGTAGAACACAAGATTATGTGGGTGTTAAACTAAGAGGCATTAATCTGGTTCCTCCACTTCCATCCATTTAAGAGCATAGACGTCATTATGTAACAGGAGCATCCTGCTGCGAAAGAGTTACAAACCACTGTTCATGCTAGTCAGTATATTGTCCTCCCCCCAGCCCCCCCTCAGTCATTTACAGATCAATGAAGTACAGTAACTGCTGTCAGCTGTAAAGTGTCTGAAGACAAAAATCACCAAATCTCAATGTCTTTCAGGTTTGAAGTGTGTGTGCCAGCTGTGTGCCAACAACACCTGTGAGACGGCAGCAGACGGCGCCTGCTGGAACTCTGTGATGCTGATTGATGGGAAGGAGGAGACAGTGAAGTCCTGCCTGTCCCCCTCTGAGATGAAAGGCCAGGTCTTCTGCTACAGCTCCAGAAATGTCTCCAAAAGGAACTGTTGCTTCACTGACTTCTGCAACAACGAGACCCTGCACCTATACCCAGGTACAGCCCACACCATGCTACTGACCTGAGGCCATTGTGTCTATTTGTCTCTACTATTTTTTGGTTGCGTTTTGAAGCAGAAGTAATACAGAAATATATATAAACAGTGCACAGTATGGTAATGCAGCAGCACTGTGGCGGGACCACCTGGCCAGCTGGGGCCTCTATGTGTGCAGTTTGCATGTGTGCTTGTGCGGGTTTACGCCGGATACTCTGGCTTCCTCGCAGCCTCCAAAGACATGTATGTTAAGTTAGCCTTTCGTTCTAAATTAGCAGTGGGTATGACTGTAAATGCTTGTCTGTATGTTTGGGTTAGACCTGCAATGGGCAACTTGTCTATGGTGTACTCCACCCTACATAAACTGTGATAGCGGATACACAAAAACGAATAGATTTATATATAAACAGTTTGTGGATATCGGAAAACTGAAATAAAGGAAAAGTGGATTCAGCCCCTCAGACAGTCTTTTAATGTTACACTGCTTCAGTAGTATTCACTCAGCGGCAACACCAACTCAATCTGTGTGGGATTTCCCACTCATTCTGGTCCCGGCTAGACGAGGTGGATGCTGATCCTCCTAGATCCTGTGACATAACAAATCTGGCAGAGGCTATGGGACGTCAGTTAGTGATCCTCCCCCTCCCTCTCCTGATTTATAAATAAATACTTTGTCAGGCATGTAGTCCCAAAAGCCTCTCATGGGTCTGCCGGGTGAAAGTTGGGCTTAATGCAGAGAAGGATTACTCACACCTTTGTATATGCAGCTGGCTAAAAAAATTACTGAAATGGTTTGTTCTTTATTAAAAATACTGCAGATTATCAGCTGATTTGCTAATGGATTCATTTACCGATTGTTTCCAATTTGCAAGCAGACTTTTTGAAAGGTATAGATGGTCAGTTAGAAACAAAATGAATATATGATCATATTCATATGTTTGGTGCTGAACTGTCTGATGCTGCAGATTTTTAATGAGAGGGGTTGGGGCAGTGCCCCGAGGCCATGATGGTGCTGACTGTGAATGAGGACAGCGCAATCAATCTGTTCCACTGCTTTGCTACATATCAGCTCATCCGTTTAGCTGTGGATTTTTTTTTATACATAAAGAATTCATGACCTCGCTTTGACTTCCATGCATTTCTATACTCAGACATTTAAGCGCTAGGTAGTGTTTAGTGGTTTGTGTAGCTGTACAATTTGATTTACTTTAGAGTTTTTCAACACATGGTAAGGGATACTTTGTGTTCCTTTGTACCTAATTTCCAAACCTCTCTTAGCTGTAGTAAACAGTTTAAAAGCAGATATGAGCTTTGAGATGACCCGAGTCACCTAATGGTGAAAAAAAAAAAGTGTGTAGAAGGTCTTATAAGCCAGAGGAGAGAGTAAAGTCTTGTTTTGCACCATATCTGCTGAGCACCAGTTGGACACATGGCAGGATCTGTATTTAGGTAAAAGGCTAAAGATGTCTTAAGAAACTGTGGTTTAGTTCACAATGTGTTGCTTTGCACATTGGGCCATCTGCAGATGTTGCACATTTTAGGATCACTTGGTGAGGACATTTCATCCATTGGGGACTTAGGTTTTTTTCAAACCTCCATTTTTTTTTTAAATTACAGTACCCACATGTGCACATATATGTTGAAAGAGTTAGTTGTAGCTCCTGCAGTCCTGAAGTTGGCCAAATAATCGTTACAGAATTCTCCCTCTTTATTACCCCAGACCAAAGAATCTTAGCACTAGGTCATGGTAGTAATGCAGCACTGACAGCACATTATTTTGCCAGTATGTCTCTAAATCTCTTATTATCACAGTGCCCACCCGCTCACCTGTTTTTGTTTGTGTCCAGGTTTTCCTCTGGCTACCCACAGACAGAATGAAGGTCAGGGACAGAAACGTCAAGTTATTTTGTTTTGCCAAGCCCATATTTTTAATTGCGAGGTCTGACGGTGCACCTGTTGCTGATTAGTTCACGGCACATATTTTTTGAGGAGTGAAAGCTTGCTGGCACTAAAAGATTCAATATCTTTATTCCTTTTTGATTAATGACACTTGCAGGCAGTGATGAAAATTTTCAGACACGCTGGAAAAACAAGAAAACATTGCATCTGCCAAATGTTCAATTTTCACCTCTCTAAAGTTTAGGACTGCAGAATAAGTGGCGTTTTAATTTTGCTGAGCTTTTCTCAAAAGTCTGGAAAAGCTGACTAATCTATGCTAGCTGGAGTTATATGTAACACTGATTTGTTGAGTTGTGCTAATTGCCATCCCATGCTGTTGCCATGTTTTCTAGTAACCACCAGGGTGTGCAGCAGACACAGCAGGGACCTTAGACCCATTAAACACAGTTGCAAATCTTCCCCCATTCTGCTGATTATTGAGCCTAAAAAAAGTACTAGGAATATTAGAAAAGGACTACACACTAATAATATTGACTATGTTGTTGTTCAGAGAGGCCTTCAGAAGAACCCGGCTGGAGCAGGCTGCAGCTCATCGTGGTGATCCTGGTGCCCTCCTGCTTGCTGTGTGTAGGGATCCTGCTAGGCGTCTTTGTTGTGCAGGGCCACCGTTGTGCCTACAGGCGATCCCACAAGCAGGACCCGGAGGAGCCTCTGGATGATCAGATGCTAATGTCACCTGACAAAAGTCTCAAAGATCTGATATATGACATGAGCACCTCTGGTTCAGGATCAGGTGAGAGAACTGCTTGAACTTGCCATATAGTTACTGACACGACGGCCCAGATTGTGACCATTGTGGTACAAGTATAATCCAGTGATTGCACACATTTTGTTGATTCCTCCAGCTGTGATCTGCTGAGACAAAACCACTGCTCTTCTCTTCCCGTCTTCACCTTGCAGGGCTGCCACTGCTGGTCCAGCGAACCATAGCTCGAACCATCGTCCTGCAGGAGACCATCGGAAAAGGTCGATATGGTGAGGTGTGGCGGGGCAAGTGGAGGGGGGAGGACGTGGCAGTTAAGATCTTCTCTTCCAGGGACGAGCGCTCGTGGTTCCGTGAAGCTGAGATCTATCAGACTGTCATGCTCAGGCACGAAAACATCCTGGGCTTTATTGCTGCTGATAACAAAGGTCTTACAACTAGGCACTAAATACAAATTCATTCACAAATTAAGCTATGAAATAAATGCGCCAACATATAACGTTGTCATTTGCTGCCTTTTTGCAGATAATGGCTCATGGACTCAGCTCTGGTTGGTGTCCGAGTACCATGAGCACGGCTCCCTGTATGATTACCTGAACAGGCACACGGTCTCAGTGGAAGGCATGATTATTCTTGCTCTGTCCATAGCCAGTGGGCTGGCACATCTCCACATGGAAATCATTGGCACACAGGGTATGAATGTACTTAGTAAATAAAGAACTTGAATTCTAGGACAGTGAAGTCATATCAGAGAAGCTCAAAGGGTGTGCTATATCCTTTAATCTTATTAAAAGGAGCAAATGTATTTTGACCACGTGCTTCCTATATCTTAATGCGACATCTTTATATATTAAAACCTGAAGAAAAACTTTCCATCGACTGACCATTAATTTGCTAATGTAACCACAAGGCAAAACCTGCTGTGATATGATAAGGTGACATTTAATGACATTAAGCCTGGAAAATTATCCTCAATTTCATCCATCTCTAAAAGACCCAAAATATTTGCTGTAATATAAAGAACATTTTTTGAGGCTTCCAGAATAACCTTAATTGTTACTTTCTTGCTTCTAGGGAAGCCAGCCATTGCTCACAGAGACCTAAAGTCTAAAAATGTCTTAGTGAAGAAGAACGGGACAGCGGTGATTGCAGATTTGGGTTTGGCCGTGAAACTCGACTCCAGCACAAACACCATAGACATACCATCCAACCACAGAGTGGGAACTAAGAGGTTGGACTTATGTCACAATACAAAAAACACACACAAAACAGAAATGTGAATTTAAGCTGAAGTGCCTTTAAACCTAAATCACTTCCGTGTTCTTTAAACGTTATTTGTCATTTTGAGTTGTTCTCTCATGTCGGTGTGTTTTAAAGTAATACTATTAATTGGCCCTTAAACATTAAGAGGAAGCCAGCATCTTTGGTTCTGGTTTCTGCAAGAAAAGCAGAACCCACAGTCACAAATAAGGCCCTCCAGGTGTCATGCTGGAATAACTGGCCTTGTTTATTTAGAGAGTAATATTAGCCGTCTGTGTACACATTGCACAAGGAGTTTCTGGCACAGCTTCACCTATTTCCAAGATGCATGGAGGAAAGGAGAAAGTTTAAAGAGGTCAAAAGTGCAGAAACACTTGTGTAGAACAGCTTTTTTCCCCCTGATTGATGCATAAATAATACTCTTTATAGAGGAGACATCATCATGTAGTGTCTGTGTACACAGTTCACAAAGCCCATTTGAGAAAAATACTGAATAAAAGTCATGA
>VUQG01017619.1:105411-122376 GCA_015106755.1 Etia nguti
GTGGGTATATACACACACACACACACACACACACACACACACACACACACACACACACACACACACGTGTACAATTGCATTTGTAAAACCTGTGTTACTGCAGCCATTAGGCAGTGATTAGTGGAGGCAAGGACAGGTTTTCCTCTTCATCAGCAGGCCTCTCATGGGAGTACCATTGGCTCCATCCAGCCTATTAACAGTCACCAACATGAGGAGGGAGGGGAGTGTTACCTCCCATGGTGGCTGCCCTTAGCTGCACTACACACACTTTCATTAGCGTGTTAGCTAAATGATTGGCCTCAGGATAGCCCCCGAGCCTTGCAATGCATGTGCAAGCTTATATGCTCCATCCACTGGCCAAATTATTCATGTATTCACAGATTTCTGCATCTCACTCATGGTGGCATCATTTGGCCAATTTGATTGCATTTTGTGTAAATTAAATAGGCATGGGGGTTAGGAAACCGTACCAAGTTAACGGTGACAGCGCAGTGAGTGTGAAGCTTTGAACGCAGTACAACAGAATGGACACAAACAGGTAATGGTAGTGGACTTGGAATGAGCTTATGGAGAGGAAATCTACCAGTTCATCAATTTAAATACGATTAAAATTGCTGAGGGAGTGTAAATCTGGCAGCGAGTTTCAATATTGTATGCCATTCGAGCCTATAGTTAATTAATAAATTGAGTAAATTATCAGCAGTTTGATCAATAATAAAAGTTGTAACCTTAATTCTTACTAATTGCGAGGATTTATTTCCTATGTGTAAATGCTGCCATTAACCAGATTTTGACCCATTTAATTCCTTTACCTGCACTTAAAAGAAGATCCTTAAGAGATTACTCTAAGTGGAAAACTATTCTTTTTAGGTTCTTTGTCAACTCAAAACCCATTAAAAATAATCCCAGAAATAATCTGTTGCTGCCTATGATCAAGGGACATTATTTATTCACTCTACAGTTACAAATACACCGGTGACAAAGATAATTTCTGACTTTAATTGTGTGTTCTGACCTCAGAACTATGAAGGGAGTTATTGAGAAAAGCGTTCAAAAACCTAAGAGGTAGCCAAACATTCCCATCTTCATTAGAAATTGTGTAGTAATTTACATGTAAGCGTGTTCTGAATGAGCCAAATCACAGGGTCTGCACAAGCATGAAGGTCCACTAGCCTTAGGTTTTGAGAGTGGTAAGTCACCTTGACGAGAAAGTTCAGCACTTAATGTAAGAAACATAAAAGCAATAACAGGCTTTCTGGCATGACTGAACATCTGAAACTTGCACTGTCATCAAGTTTCCCCATCAAAAGGATTCCTCAAAATTAAGGCAAGTGGAAATCATCAGCTGACACTAGCATGTGTAAGATGAGCTAAATGCACTTGTATGATATCTTTGGAACATGGTAATTTGGCTGTGGAATTAAAATTACAACAGTTGGTCTGTGTAATTTACATAGAGGTCATGTTGTGCTAATATGGCACTCGTTGAAATAGACAGCCAGCAACAATATGGTTAAGTCTGACCCACTGACATTTTCAGCTCCAAATTATGCACATTGTGTGAATTAAATTAATTAGAGAATTCATTAAGAAATATGGCTTGCGGAAACGAGGATAATATTTAGTTATGTGATGTAATTTTCTTTCATTGTTAAAGCTAATTTGTTTCATAACAGTTCCTGCGGTAGTTTTTCCCCTTTACTAACTATGATGTATGTAATTTGTTAGCCATTTAATTAATTATGATTAGAATTAGTGGATGTGCGGCTTGTTTTGACAGATGGCTCCCATCAGAGAGACCTTTGCACAATTAACTTATAATCAATTATATCCCATTTCTTGCTGTTTGTTACATCTTGAAGTTTGTGTAGAAAATACTCACAGCATATGCATCATGCGAATGCTTTCCTGTGAATACACTAAATGAGAAATTATCTACAATTTGCCCAATAACACAAAGCAGGTAAACAACTGGGATTTATTTCACGCTTTGTGTGCACTGTCTGCCTGTGTATACTTCTCAGTGATGGTCTCATCTGTATTTAATTGTCAGCTGTTTGATGAATTAATGAGATTCCCACATTAAAAAATGTGTCTCCCGCTAAATGAGGGCACTATAAAATATTTATTGATTGCTTTAATAGGTGTTTTTAATTTTTTCTTATTAAAAAATGTGCCGTATTATTTAACTCACTTGCCTTATACAGCGTCTGGTTTGACTAGTAACACGTTATTTTACACACTATTATTTCAGGGGTTTAAATGCACTTCTGTAGCCTAACCTGTAAACTGAAAATCTGGCCAACGGTTCTAGTATCTCTTTGCTCTACTTGTTTAAGTCCACAAGATGGCGCTTTAGTTCTGCTCATGCTCACGCACTCTCTGTGGGAGGACAATCTGCTTCAGGAAGATCTTAAGGAAAGAGTCTGCATCAAAGACTGTTGTTTTATTTGCGTTCCCAGATATATTTACAGAGGTAAAGCAAAACCAGGCAATTTTACCTTGCAAAGTACTGTCATGCAACATCAAAATATTGATATCTTTTAAAAAGTGCTTAGATTTTCTGTCAAATTATGATAAATAATATCCATATCAGCAGTAGCATGACACAGGTGCATTGTTTCAGAACACAACATTCACCCCTTGCAGTTAAAAGTTTTTCTCTGCATTTAAAATAAACCCTTGGATCAAACTCTCTACCTCATTCAGTCTCCCCTTTTCTGCGTTTGTTAAGGCTTTGCAGAGACAGTTACGACAGAGGGGAGGAAAGGAGTGCACCATTTGCAGCACAGAGGTAGAAAATATTTTCAAAAAAGCTCTGCTTTTTTTTTTTTTTAAACAAATTACTGGGAATATTATTTTCTCTCGGTGTGGTGAGAGAACGCTTTGGGAACTAATAGCTCGATTGCATGAAAGTCTTGCATTAAAAAAAATAATTTAGCTGAATATCAGTTTATAATCAAATTTTTCGTATGTTAGGTGGCTGTATTTCATTCCAATCTTGATGTGTAAGACCAGAATTGAATAATGCCCCTGTTTAAGAAGTCCACATCCTTTATCGTTTTTTTTCCAGGTGACATGAAGGTGATACTGATTTGGCTCCCACTGGATATGGCTTAATGTCTGACATAAAAAATAACTACATAATTTGTCTCAATCCAGAAGGCTGACTTGGCATGGACAGCAGCAGTCCTAAATGTCACCCTATAATGAGTTCTGGCCAAAGGTACACAGTTAGGACAGTGCCCGCTGGCACCTGGGATGCCCACTGGCTAGCTTTTTACCCCAAAGCCATTTGGACAACCCCAGTTTTCTTTGTGAACACTGGCGTACACGATTTGCATCCAAACAAAAAGTTTCTGTCTCAAAGTTGAATTTTCACCCTGGTAATGGAATAACATAGAGTAAAGATTTAACAAAGACTGTTTAATTTTATTGCAAAAAACCCCCAAGAAGCATAATCAATGTAAAAGAACTGACAAGAGAATAGAAAATGTGCAGAAGAAGTATGCCTCCTTCACCCCCATTGAGTTAAATTTAAACACAGAACAAATGTTATAGAGTATACTGTTTCATCTCAACTCGTGCAAAAGTAAATATTGCTAATATTTTAAGATCATGCACAGTTGTCATACGAGAATCACATGGACTAAAATTACTGCAATGATCATCCAGCACTGTGAATTATCCACGAGTTGTTATCGCTTCAAATGAATTCAGGAAGAAGACTTTTAGTTTTGAGGAACTTGACTTCTTTTGTTTGACTGGTGCGGGACCTATTGGCAACACGCTGGGTTTATTATCTTACAAAGGCACAGGAGATGAGGGAACATTGTATCTAAATTAACTTTTTCTATTTCCTGGTGAATGAAATCAATTCCATCCTTTTATGTTACTTTTCATCTGCCTTTTGTCTTGTTGCAGAATCTTTTCTCTTTCTCTCTCATTCATCTGTTTTGCCCTTTCCTTGATCTGATAGCATTAAACATATAATTAAGTCATAAAGGAGGGGACTGATGAGTGTAGCAGATGGTAATTGCGTCCTACATTTGAATGAAATGATATGCATTGCTACAATTTACAGCCTTCGCCTCATATTTTATTCAGCAACCTTTTATCTCTTTTCCTGCAGAATTATTCTGCAATAAATTTAGACATCTTATCAATAGCTGGAATGATAGTGGCAGAAACATGGAAAAAATGAGCCCCGCCGTTTTATGCTGTTTAAAATAATTTTCCATAATAAAGGAGCTATCAGAGCTGCTCTATCACTGTAGAGAGGCGGATATCCCTATTCCTGGTAAGGCTGCCTTTGGTTTGTGGACAAGCTGTCACTCTCCCGTTAGTCTGAAGAAATGTGAAATGACAGAGGGAAGCACTAAGTTCAGCCTGAGGTTTTGGTAATCTCTCACAGGCACGTTATAGTCGGCATTTAATAACTCAGAAAGCAGAACTGACTCAACTATAAAAAGAAATTATTGTACTTGTTTACAACACACAGTTGTTGTCGCATGATTTTGTTTATTAAATGCATTTTTACTGATGCTGTACACAAAGCTGAACACATCCCTGAGCGCAGCACAGAAATGATGATGATGATGTCCACCAACTAAATAATTTGAAGACTTAGCGTACTTTAAAAGTCACTCACTCAAAACTGCAGCTGCTCCTTTATTTGTTTTTATTTATTTCTTTATTACATATCCACACTGTTTACCTGTTTCTGAATATTTCAGTGCAATTCAACCAAAAGGCAATCTATGGAATCCCAAAGGACCAAAAACATTCTTTAAAACACTTCAAACACCTGAACAGTGTAACCTCCCAGAACACATTGGAGGCTTGTTGCAATAGACTGCGTTAATTTTTAGAAATGTATAGCACATGATTAGCGACTATATAGTGTGTGAAGATGACAGTGTAGTCTAGTTCTTTGCAGCTTTTTGCAACTCTCTGCAGCATCCAGCAGAAGTCCTTAAAGCCTAAATAGTAAGGTTTAGTCTGAAAGCACCTACATTTTGTCCATTAAACCGAACGTTAGACGCAGCCTACATACATCGCTTTGTTATCCAACTTTCAGATGGATTCTGCCTTCATGTGATCATTTGTACCTACTGTAATTTCTAATGAAAACTTTGCTCCTGTAACAGCAGTGAGCAGAACACTTGAGTGGAGTATTGCCAGAAGGAGCTTTTTGTTCCACTAACATGTTTTCCTTTCACCAGTCCCTGGTGAAGTGCTGGACTCCACTGATATTTGAGAACTGGTAACTGGGGCGTTATAGGTTTAATTCTCATGTTCCCTCCGACCTGCCAAGTACAGGCACTGGATGCCAGCTGGAAGGCTTTCGAACGTAGAGGAGCGAGGGTGGGGGGTATTAGCAGGGGCAGAAGAGAAGAGGGCAAGTATACAGTACATACACAAGTGCCTCTAGACCTTGAAGGTGCTACAGAAGTGCTTTTCACATCTAGACACCCCAGGCACTTAGTGTTTAGTCATGACGCAGGTCCATTACCTTTAAGTACAAGTACTTATGTTTGGTCGCCTGTTTTTAAAGCCCTTCTAGCTTGAAAGGAATCTACCCGGGGTGACCCAACTCTATTTATTGATGCCTCCTGAGTTTCCACTTGCTGGTAATAGACTGGAAAACACAGATAATATGTTTGATCGATCAACGTGAACAAATTTCATTTGTTGGGATCAATAACAGTTTACAGTTGACAGAGCCCAAAGAACTACATTTATTTGTGCTTTGTGATTGAAGCTGTCTTTGTAAGCCGGCAATGTGAGGCACTCCAGACCAGGCCCATGTGGCAGGCATGGACTCTTCTGTTCTATTATTGCCAGCAATCTGTATTTAAAACTAATATCAGTGTGTGCTGCATGGCTTGGGGCAAAAGGCACCAAACCAATCTGATATACAGCATGAGTTTCTCTTCGGTTCCTTGTGATGTGAATTAGAATGTGAAAAATAACAATTCCCGTACATTTTTCACTGGTATCCATTTTTTCATTTGAGGGTGTAATGATTAGATTTTTTTTTCCAGCAGCATGATTTGTATTATGTTTTCACTGTGTTCAAAACATATTAGAAAAGTGATGTGGAACCAAAGGGAAAAAGAGGAAATTAACTGACGCGCAGAAGAAAGACGGTTCCATGGCTCAACCTTTTGCGGTTTTCTTCATGTTTCTGCTTTTCATGATCATGCTCTGTGGAACACCCTGAAGACATGAGAGCCCTTGCTCTGTGTCACACAGTTCCAGGCCAGGCCGCTACCTTCTGCACACACAGACAGAACAGCATGAGATGGGAAGTCCACATGGATAAACATTTATTGTGGTAGGTGTTGCTTCAGGCAAGTGCAATTCGGGGGGAGTTTACCGTGTATACACTGGTCTTATGGCAATAACCTTCTTATGTGGGTGTTTTTGCAAAGGTTTTTACTTCAGAGTAGTAAACAGGTTCATGGTGGGCTCAGCATGAAAGGCTACATATAGGGATGAAGATATTCATCATTTGCAAAACCTATAAAAAGTGGCATATGTGGAATTTATATCAACCAAAATCTATGAAAAAAGAAAAACTCGACAGATATCAGTACATCAAAACCTTGAAATATAATATGCTTATTATTTCTCATGAGCGCCTTCATCAGTGTACAAACATGGGCACTGTGGTGTATTTTAAATGAAACCCACATTCTACTAATAGTCACAAGTACTCCAAAATGACTTCACAATGATCAGCATCTTCTTTTTAAAGTTTTGCAGCAGTTGCCTGTTTATATTTATGCATGTGACACCCATGGATCGGCATCAGCATGTATTTGCTGAACTGGGTTTGACTAGCTCCCAAGTGCATGGCCACTGCATTGTTGCTCATTTTATCTGTCTTGCGCTGCAAAGGTAGAACACTCTGCGTTTTAAAGCTTTCTTTCTTTTTGTTTCTTTTTTGGCTTAAAACACCCACCTGCTATGTCTGAAAATTGCATGGTGAGGGAAAACAGTAAGCATAATGTCATCATAAACCACTGTAAGGTAACCAAAACAGTTGTGTTATAATTTTTTGAGTCCCTATCTGTGAGTGACCCCTGCACATTGCACACAGTCAGTTAACTGTGGCCACTTGAAGGATTTCTTTCAATCCCCATAAAGAGTGTTAGAAAAAACTGCCGTAACCTATTATGCCGTACAGGTGACGTAAACTCGTTTCACCTTTAACGCTTTTTTTTACTGTATGACCTTAATCCAATTTGTGACCCCTAGCACTGCCGACTAGAACTGTAATGACCACTGTTGCTAGTAAAGATGCTGCTTTTTTGCAGCCTGCTCTCACTGCAGGCTTTGTGTGTGATTGCTGTGCGGCCACAGTCACAAGGAGAGGCATGTACTTGGAGGACAATGCATTAAGACTGCTGGTCCCTATGCCTTAGATTTGGCACAGGTTAGGGAGAGGCATGAGATGCATATTGTTTGTGTTCATTTGAATAAGGACAAATGTCAGATTTCCATGGCTCCAGGCAGCCTGCATGTTAGATGATCAACTCTTTTGGGCCCCTGGATGTGGGGTCATCAGTACCGCTTCCAGGTCACTGTCACTGCATGCCGGTTTGGGGCCATAATTGACCTTTTGACAGAGCACAGGGAGACAGCCTTTCTCTAAGGGCAGGAATAATCACTTTAGATTTACTTGTGACTGTGCTCATGCTAGCTAATTAAGATGTTTGTTCTGTTAAAAATCTAATTTGGGATTGGGGACATTGCTTTTATAGTTATTTGTTTGATATTTTATCAGTTGTTTAAAAAAAATCTAAACTCTAGATCACTTGAAACAGCAGATAAAATGTTGACAACATGATTCATTGAACTTTTTTTTGCATACGAAAGTCTTTTTTTGCCTCAACTTACATTTGTCTGCTATGATAAAACTTTTGGTCACTTCTACGCAAGTGACTGCTGTACATTCATAATGTGAGTCAGGCAGCAGTTTTCTTCTGTGTTTAGTATGTGTTGTTATATGTGAACTTACGAATCAGTACTTCTTATAGTATGCCGTAAAAGTGTCATCCCCATTCCCCGTTGTTCTTGTGTGTGTGGCTGTAGAAAAAGGTTGAACACAGCCTGTATCCCAAAAACCCTTGAGCTCCCTCAGGCTTCTTTCCGGTCCAGAATCTCCAAAGAAGCGTGCATTTACCCTTGACTGTGCTTGTTATTCCTCACAACACAGCACCCACGGCCATGTCTCTGTTTTCATAGCCCTTAACATTAGCTTTGATTTACACGATTGCACTCTGTATTCTACTTATTTCCAACACCTTTGCATGATTTTTAGTTTTATTCTTTCTTCTCCAGCAATTTCTTCTTGTCATTCATCTAAATGACAATATGTGTCGCGTAACAGGCTGCTCTCCTCGGTTCCTGAGCTATCAACTAATGCCCTAAAACACGCTTCTCTTCACTTACACGATCCTTGAAAATGCTGCGGTGTTTCTTTCAGACACTATGTATTAAATCTAGTTGCGAGTTTGAGTGTGTAGAAAAATGTTCTTTGCTGGGATCTTTTGAGTATTTACAAAAAAGCAGCAAGAATGCCAAGGGCCAGGCCTTTGAGACCGGGGTATTACATTATTAATTAAAATACAAGTCGCCTTGTTGCCCATGGGTATACAATGTAACACACTTGATTGAATCAGGTGGTGGCAGCCCAGGCCTTTTTTATTTTGCGCTTGAAGGGACGAGAGGAATTTGAGCTCGGCTGTATTACTCTACACACAAAAACATGTTTTGAGAAACGGTTGTGAGCTGTCACTGTGAGCTACAGCAGATTTAAAATGCAGTTTTAAATTCCCATGTAGCAGCTACGTGTGATCCATCAACTAACTTTTTCACTTATTTTCGAGTTTAAATAGCTATTATACAAGTTTTGGTAGGAGTTTTTTTATCCTTCTGCATTTGTTCCATGAGAAAAATGATCCATAAGGTAGATATGATTCAAATGAATGATTAGATCTTTCTAACTGGGGACTGTAACCCAGATTTTACCGGGATTAATGTATGCTTATGTTGTAAAGTGATTTTTTGCAAATAAATTGAGAATATTTGCACATTGTCTTTCAGGCGCCTTTCCTATTTATTGAACTAATGCTGCCAGGTGCATTACCCACCCTGATAGGCCGAGGACCAGCCTAAATTGAACGCTGCACCTCGGCCTGTGACAGCAGGGATGGGGTCTGGGGATCCATTCCCTCCCCTGAACCCTAAGTTAAAAAAGCAATTTAAACATTTTTTTGGGATGGATGCTACCAAGTTCAAAGGTACGGTTAGATAACTGAAGTCAGTCATTTCAAATATCTGTTGTTCTTGTGTCTGTGGTTTTACATTTAATTTTTATATCTTGATAGTGTTGCATCTCAGTAGACTGGAGCACCACCAAGAAGATTGGAAAGCAATCATACAAAGAAATAAGTTACTTTTACAGCATTTCCACAAACTGAATACCCAAGCACATCTTTTTTGCTTTTCATACCCAGTTGGCTCAGGTGGTTAGTCATGAAGTTGGCACATTTAGACATCTTTAGGCCACTAACTTACTAAACTTGGGAGTGCTGGCAGTGTTTGCACAATTTTGAGTTAATGCCACCTCATTATGTATCATTTGATAACGTGATAAACCAACTTAAACATGGAGTTGTGACTATAAAGCACTGAAAATATACGCTACAATTTTCCACAGCCTTTCAAATTGATATTTTGGGCCATCCATTCATCTTCTTTCTCTTTAGTTCAGGGTTATCCCAGCTGTCACTGGGCAAGAGGCAGGATACACCCTGAACAGGTGATCTTTTACATAGTGGGAGGAAGTTTCCCAAAGACAAACTGCACACAGAAAGGCCCCAGACTGATGAATGGAGGACCTTCTTTTAGTAACAGTACTAACAACCACACAACCGTTCCACATTTGTTCATCTTATTAAGCACCTTCTTTTCTTTTTATGTGTTCAAATTTAAACTTGCTACGTTTTTCCACAGGCAGTCAATATCTCTAGGTGAATTTTTAAAAATTTCTAGTCATTCTAATGAAGCGCTGTCTCCTCTGAGGTCACCACAGGGCAGGCATGCTAAAAGTTAGACCAGTGTGACACTTTGGTAATTGGAAGACATCCTCTGGTTCCCAGTGTTAAAGACAAATCACAACCCCTCTGCCAGCCAGTAGGTTTAATTCCTAACAATAATAACACAACTTTATTTTATATTATGCTACATTTAAAATACAATTTCCTCTGCTGTCACCCAACATAACCCTTTGTTTCTTAAATATTTGTACCCAGACTATGGGGTAACTTTTTTTTCTACCTTATTGCACATAGTTTTCTATAAAGTGGGGACAAACTGTAGGAATCGCCCTTCATCCTCATTAAGACTCTGTTCTACAGAAGTGTGAATATGTAATGTTTTAATAAGCTCCTTGACAGAATCTAGGTGGTCCGAGTTCTTTAATGCTGGGTGAGGTAATGGCAGGCAATACTGGAAAAAAACGTAACCATAATGAGTGTTGATGTGTGTGAGAAAGAGTGATGGAAAGAGCAAGCAAGTGTGCATAAGCTTGGTCATTTCAGTGAAATTTTTCAATTTTGGCCCTTTTTTGGATTTTAATTTTAAATCTCCTCTTCTCCCCCCTTGATTCCTTGTGACCTCCAGTCTAGGTCTGTTAGATGTAGTCCAGGTCACAGCAGAGAAATGAACAATGGAAATATCAAAGCCAGCCCAAGGCTTTTACATTTGGTTTTGTGCTCCAGGTAATCACAGCTTGCAGATCAGTAGAGAGAACAGCTGAGGCCTTGTGTTCTCCTTAGCCTGTCTTTTATTCTTGTGTTCACCTTCATGAGTGTAAATTCACCGAGACTATTTATGCCATCGTGGACAAATTGCAAGGATATTATGTTTTAATACACTATGGCAACTAATACTTGAAATGGCTAATAAGATGTGCTTAACGGAAAGGCTGAGCTCTTTGAAACGATAGTATAGCCTATCCATTAGACATGAACCTGGATCCATCTGGATACAAAGTGTTTGTGAGTAAAACAGCCCAATTGTGTGAGATCGTGGCTGGCTGTTGGTGTGTGAGGTTCTGAAGTGTATCAAGAGGCACAGCTGAGTGAGTCGAATAGTCTGTGGTCTATTGATAACTCGTGCCTGTTTTAAAATCCTGGCACAACAATGCAACTAGGGCCTTGTGTGCTCCACTGAGCAACAATACCTCCTCTCACTGGCAGCTTCAATGTAACGATGACAAACAACAATAAAGGCTCTGCTTTTTTTTCACAGGCCTCTCATTCCTGGCACCTTTTGATAAGGATATTTTAAAGTTTATCCAGAGATATACTCCAGGTATTATTCGAGTGCTAATTATTTTTAGATTCTAGCTTATTTATATATTTTTAAAAGTTGATCAATATAGAGCTGTTAAAGGAAGATATATACGGAGACTAACTTTGCAGAGACCTATCCGTCTTTATTATTTCTATGTTTTCTTCCCTGCCACTACACAAACACAAACACGGAAACACGCACGCATACACAATGCTGGTCTTCATTTTTCCTTTCTTGTTCCCCTCCCTGTCTGTCTCGGTACACGTATAGAGTTGGTTGGCTGGGCTGGTAGCTGGGAGGTATGGTAGAGTGTAAGCAGTGTTGATGTGGATGGCCCCTGGTCAGAGGCCAGGGCCTGGCTGTTAAAACGCAGCCTCTTTTGTGCGTCAAAGCCAGCATTGCCAGTCCCGTTCCACCCCTGTCGCTAAGGGTGGGGAGGCATTTACCCACCACATGCATTCATTCTATTGGCATTGCTTGATTCAGGGCTAAATGGCATTGTTACAACGTGCCTCCGAGAAGTGTTGACAGGTCCATATGCTAATTTTAATGAATACAAGGAGATGTGGTTTTATTCACCTCAACTCAGCGGCAGAATCCTATCCCCACCAAGACTAGCAGATATAATTGCAGCAAACTCAAATGAGCTCATTAGGAAATGTATTGAATTTACACATTATTTCCAGTAGTTAAGCTGAGTTATTTTCCCTAAGGACTCAATTACATACTCATTTGTGACTCAGGTAAATGGCTTTCTGTGTGTGACTTTTTCAACTGCAAAATTGTAGTCACTGAATAATTTGTAAGAAAGCTGTTGTACAAGCTTATCTATTGACATTCATTTGTGTGATTTTGAGGAGGGGGGGGCGACTGCAGACAAGATAGCTTCTCCCTTTTGTTCCGTTATTCACTTCATTTGATTAACTCATAACATTTCATTTACTTGTGAATTATTTGAAAGCGTGCTCATTTGTCTTCAGCAGGCTACCTTGTAATGTTTTGTTCACAACGGCCTTGTTGTCTTTCTGAAATGCTTAATTTCACTACGGAGTGTGTAGCTGAAATTTTAGCCAAAAGTGCAAATGCAAAAGTCCTTTTTTTCCCGGTGAACGAGGGACAAAATGCTCAATCTAAAAAAAAAAAGAAAAAGAAAGACCTGGTGAGTCAGGGTTCAGTATCAGGGATTATGCCATCCTACTGCACTCTGAAATGAACGTGTACATTCATCGAGTGAGTCACTTCTCGCACCATGTCCTCCCTGAGCCACAATGAAGAGATTGTTGAGAGGAATGGACATGGTGTGGAAACTATGTGACAAAGAGGAGTGCCCAAAATTGAAATGGCTTGTCAAATTGCTGTTTGTTCTGTGTGAAAATGGCCCGATTCGCTGGAAAACAACAAAGAATTTTGGATGGGTAAGCATAAGGGTTTCCACAGAGCTTTGTATTGGCTTGTGCTGGATGAACTAAAATGACTCTGGCTTTTGGCGAAATTCCCAGGAGCGCATTGAAGACAGTTTCAGTAACTGAAGTGGACTTCAGTGATCGAAATGTGTGGTCTGTGGCATGCATGATATAATGTTCCATAATTTAGCTGTGATCTCTTTATGATTTGGAGAGTTGTGTAATGCAGGGAAACATAGTAAGAGTCTTCTTTACTTTATCGAACAGTACACAGTGAAGGAAAGCAGAGTGTCTTGTCATAAAAGGTTGTCCTTTATATTCAGACTCAGTGTATTCAAAGGGCATTGCTAAGTCCTTACCAGCTTTGCGGGGTATGCAAAATTTAGTTTTGGGTCATTCTGAGCACTTTGGTGTTGTGATTTCATTGTATCATGGTGTATGCTGTGAATGCTGGCTGTTCTTGCCCCTGGAGTGGCCATAAGGATACTGGGACTGGGCCCAGTGCTGCCCTAGCCCTGCAAGCCTCGATCCAAACACATCCTCTGCACTCAGCTGTAAATACCACCAACAGCTGGTGGCACACAAGTTAGTCGTGCTTAAACAAATTCCTGGCTTACATGTAAATGGGCAAGGGGGTTCTTCTGCTTCCTTGTCAACCAGGCCTCCATATAAGTAACAGTATTAAACAACCTAGTTTTGGGAATTAAGTAGAGAAATGACATAGGCATGTTTGGGCAAAGAGGAACAGTTGGGAAAAGATGGATTTTACTTAAGTAAAAATCTGTACAGAGATAAGAAGGCAGTTTTATCGAGCGTGGTAGAGAAATACATAGAAATAATCCTTATTCATTCCAGTTAAAAACAACAGAAGGTCAAAGTTTTTGGAAACACAAACCTGTTTGATCCCACCTAGCTCGCTCCCACTCCTCACAGTCACAGAGCTCTGTTTAGTGAGATAGGATTTATCAAAGTCACCTTTGAGCTCAGTAGCCCATCTAGTGCTCATGGTATCACACATAATGACATTCAGTGTGGCCCAGATCACATTTGTGATAGCATATTTGATACAGCTGTACGCTAGCAAAGAATAACACAGCCTAAAAGAATAAACCCCCTTTTTTTTCAGTTTAAACACAATCCATTTTCCAGTGTAAATCACTTGTCACTCTATTGCAAATGTAACTGCTCTGATCTGAAAGAGAGAGGTGGACAGAGAGAAAGAGAGAGAGTAAAGATTATCTTTTGGGCCATTTCACTGGCACCGTTGCGTGACAGAGACTGACAGCTCTTTCAGATGACTGACAGGTGTCCTTTGAAATGGCGGTGAAGCAGCTTCTGTTCAGACTGTTGAAATGCATATTTGGAGCTCTTATCATAAAGGCATGGATGGCCCAGATAGGTGCCGTTAACATTGCAAATGGCTCCAGAATTATTCATTGTCAGTGCTGCGGGAAAGAATGGAGGGAGGGGGGGGTGAAGTTTGATTATTCTGCTCACACAATGGCAGGGTGCTTAATGATTCCTCTCCACCTTGGCAGTGGCATGTGCCGACTTCAGGCGCTAGCGGCGGGTGACACAGGTCTGGCCAAGTGTTAGAGCAAGATCATACGTCCGGGCCCCATTTTAATTTCTAATACATTAATCTTTTCCTCACAGATCCTCCATGAATATTCCAGGGCTCCTTGTTTGTCGGGAAGGCTGTCTCGCTTTCATCTATTCAGGTGGTTTCATTCACTGTGAAAGCCAGCTAAATGGACCCGATCAGTCAATGACAACTGGGATACAATAGAGTCCGGTAACACGTCCCTTTTCTCCTTTCAGCCTTCTGATAGACAACCCTGACACCTGCTCCCTGGGGAGACCTTCCGCCAAGTCAGTGCGCTGTTCCTTGAGAGACTTCCTTTACTTTATCAGCCTATAAAGGATTGTCACAGGTGACTATATCTGCTGAGGTATGGAGTTGCTCCCTCTGACCTGCCCTGGTGCTGCGCGGTCGAGGCACCATGCGGTCGAGGCACCATGCGCTGCATCACAAGCGGATTAAGGTGGCTTAAATGCTGTCATACAAGCAGATTCGGTGCTTCACACTTTCTAAAAAATGTTAAGCCTTTGTTCTCTTCCATTAATTAGCATTGTCTTAAGTTCATTAGACCACAGCTCATGCTGTTGCTAATGAGGCAACGTAGACCACCTACATCAGCCTAGCTTTGTAGAGCTTGACCTGACAAAGGCTCCTGTGCTTTCTTGTTCATGGTGTAATGACTTACAGCAAGAGGAGGGATGCAGGAGCACAGATAGAGTCATATTCATTAATAATTACATTTCTCAATCAACTCTATCATTAGCCATCAAAAATAATACTGCACTAATATTTTTAAGAGGATCTTCTTCAGCGTTTTAGGCTAACTGATGATGTGCTGATTTATGATAAGGCCAGTTTTCCTCCTTGAGTTTCTCTATGGAGTATTTTTTTTTTTTTTTTAAAGGTGACTACAGGAGTAGAGAAAAGTCTTGTTCTGTTCTTTTCCAAAAGATGTTTTAGGGTGGTGCACTTGAAATGAGCCTATCAGTCAGAGCTCCCTTCCCAGAGCTAAACGAGACTCACAGGGGCCCGCATTGTAGAGCAGCGCCAAACATAACTCAGCACAGAGAACACCCCAACAGTGGGAACCTACATGTCCATTGGCATATATGGATATTACAAGTGTCAAGGCTAGTGATGTAGATTGGGTGCCATTCATAATTATGATATCTGATTTAGGTTTGAAACGGACGCTCTAGAGAGAAAGCGAGGGAGGGCACCAATATTTTAATGGGGACGAGACAGCCTTCTCCCTCAAGGAACATCTTCACTGACACTGGCTGCTGGAAAATTGGGATTTATATTTCCTGTTTTCTATTAATATGGAGATGAATACAGGTGTTCCTGTGTCGTAAAATTAGTTTAGCTCTTGCAAATTGCAATTACAGGTGTTGAGAAGGGAAAAGTGGTGTCTATGCATTTTTTGCAGGTAACAGAAAATTTGAGAAAATTAGGAAAAATATCAAGATTTAAAAATAAGCATAATAATGCGTATAATGTTCCTGGAAGAAAAAGTGCAGCAAATAAGCTGAGAAACATTTTTCTTTTCGAGGGCAAAGACCTGGGATGAGCTTCAAAACCCAATCAAGTCCTCCAAAATTCCCTGGGGCATTATTGGGGGAAAAAAAAGACTCTGGTGAACTTAGCAGTAAGGTGGGGTTGGGCTGTACCATTGCAACACCTCATAAGCTGATAGCTGGTGTGCTCACTAGATAACGCTTACATGAAAGTTTAAGGCATACATAGTTTTACATGAGCCACCTATAGTCTTGTCTCACTTTTTCTAATCTGTAATTTGCCCTTTATCTGGCGTACAATAATGCCACCCATGAACTATTATTAGGCCATTATTCTGATTTCACAGTGCAATCTTATTACATGGATTTCTACTTATAAAATATATATCAGTTCTGACAAGTACTTAAATAAAGGGACAGTAGAGCAAGTAGGCAGCAACTAAGAAATTTAAAGGAGAAATAAATTATATTGTAAGTGCATTTGTAAAAATAGAATACCTACAAATCAGCTAAACAGAGAACATAATTTAACACCGTTCTGCAGTGTGTCCTAAATAATTATGGTAGTCTATAACATATTTTTTTTCTGGTAGCTGAAGGATGATAAAAACAAATGCAGATTGTTTTGCTCAGTTTAGCACAAAGACTGGGAATATGGAGAAATGGAATCAATTCGTATCTAACTATTTTCAAAAAAAGAAGAATCAGTGTATTTTCCAAAGCGTCAAAGAATAAGGTTAATAGGGATGGCTGTATCAGTATAAAATAGCTGGTATAAAGTTGCCTAAAATTGGCTTCTTTCCCCTGCAGTTAATCCAAAAGTAGCTCTCCTGTGATGTAATCAGCATCAACGTGTTTTCAGTTTTACTATATTAGAAAACAAATGCACTACCGATTTATAAGAAGACATGAAAGCAGAGGCATTTACCTGGCATTGGGCTAACTTTCTCTCTACAGCCAATAGAGAGGCTCTGGTACTGAGGCGAGACATTAATTCACTGTGTCAACCTGTCCCCCTGGAATATTTATGATGCTAAATACATTTAATTAGGCACTAGGAGCTCTGATGGGAGAGAGAATGCACTGTCAG
>VUQG01017619.1:131081-165978 GCA_015106755.1 Etia nguti
GAGATGGCCCAGATATCCCTGGTTTAGCTGACCCAGTAGAAGTACAACTGTTTGTATTAAACTCTCCTTTATCAAGGGACCAAGAAGCTGCATGGGTCTGTCTGGCTTTCTATCTCCATTCTGTAATTCAGTTATTAATTACCCTTCCTCTCAGAGGAGCAGCAGCCATTGTATTTACAGTGTTTCCATGGTGACCCTAGCCCATTTATAAGGTTTGTGTCAGTATTAAAACAAGACCTGTATTCAAATGGTCTCCACCTAAATATAGCCATGTCTCATAATGTGCCGGTTATTATAGTAAAATTAACACTGCTCCATTTCAGGCTGGATTATATTACTTTCTGGTAATATTCAGCAGTACTACAGCTTGCAGTGAAAATGTAGTATAGAAGAATCTTATGTTAAGATCATTATGTTTTAGATCAAATTCTACTCAGAGAGGTTAAACTGTCATTACATTTAGAAATACATGCATAGCACGTACACTCCTGGAAAATAATTACTTAGTACTTATCAAGTAATAAGAGTACATCATTTGGAATTAAAAAGCAAGATTTATGTAGGCAAGGATAATAATGAATGTAAATTACTTCTATTTTGTTCTGTAATAACTGATACAAAAAAATCTGTTGTTTTATTAACACATGATACTTAAATGTATTTTAAATGTGAAATTATATTGTATATATCCATATTTATATATTATATATTTATATATTTTGTAAATAGATTTGTGTATATATTTAGTACGAAAAACTTTAAATGGATGCAAGATAGTGATTTTCTATTGCATACTAACAAATAAATAAATACGTGACTATGATTAATGTAGACAGCGCTGATCTGTATATTATACATATACTGTACACCAGGTGAATGCAGTTCTATTCAATATGGAATAAGGAAATAAACATTTTTGCCTTCTCTTTATTAATGTTGTGTTTTTTCTGAAGATAATTTTATCTTGAGCACTCCACACTCGTTGTCTGATTATTTCTTTTTTCTATCTGATTTATACCACAGGAGCCTTTATTAATATTGATCTACCATTTGTAAACGAAGCCTTTATCATTAATAATTTCTTACCTTATTTATACAGTATAATATATCTATAGCTTAATTTCACTGTCTTTGTTGTCACTAGAGTCAAATAGTTACATTATTTGATTGAAAAATAAATTACATTTTCTGGGTAACTATGTGAAACAGATAATAAGTAATTTTTAACTGTTCTGATACATTAGGATTCCAGGAATGTCTTTTATGTTTAGATCTAAAGCTTTATATTACAGTTCACTATTATAAACTTACTATAAATAGCTCTTATGACACACACACACACACAGACACACACGCACACACGCACACACACATCTGTATATGTCAAATGAATGTAGAATGTGCACAAGAACCTACAACTTTCTGTTCTTGATGGCTTAACTTTAAAACAATATCAGTAGGTGTCCTCTCAGCAGCCCCAGTTTCACTTTTGCTCTGCACAATATTATGGCTTTTAGTTTGGTGTGGAAAGTCAAAGTGTAAGATCGTCAACGGCTCTTATTCAGGCCCAAGCAGGACCCACACCTTCTGTCACAGCCTCCAGCCCTGGGCCCATCGGCAACCTGCTGCCAGGCCTATGTGCGCTGCCAGTTGTAGTTTTTAATTGGCCATCTGGGGAAAGCTGGATCTAGTGGCTGGATATTAATCAGTAAATTAACCCAGCCATAATACAGCTTCCTCCCAGTGGAAGCCCGGCAGCTGTGGGCAGAGAAAGAGAGAGCGTGAGTGCGAAAGAGAGATGAACCATAGGCTGGAGAGGCTGAAAAGGGAGCCTCCCGAATGGGCTGGCCCGTGATTGAACATTTCCTCTGTGTCCCTTGCCACGCTCCCCTGTCTGCAACGCTGCTGACCCCCAATTTGTCTGACAATCACATGGAGGATAATCTCCAGCATGTCAGTGCAGATGTCACAGGTACTTGCTCTCACTGAGGACAAAGCTGCAAATTCACAGTTAAAGCTTGCTTTTTTGCCCAAAACTGACAGCTGTATTGAAAGCTGGAGGAAGATTGGAGGGAGAGTGCTCTATAAAAGTTCAGGAGGAGGTTACTCCTGCAAGGTCTTTCTGGTAGGGTGTGTGTATGTGTGTTCATGTATGTGCATGTATCATTAGTGTATTTGACTGACTGGAATTCTTGGCGGTCCCCAGAGTTAACCAATTAAAAGGCTAATGAATATACAACAGCTAATTATTATAAGTAAGCCAAATTATCATAATAGCCCGTGCTTACAGTTTTAGCATTTAGTTCGGACATACTGGGAACAGTAACTGTAACACTCACAGGCTTACAAAGCTTGTTATGTGTTTTTAAAGCTAATCTAAATCAACATGTATATCACCATGGAATCTGAAAGGGGCAATGTAAATCTTCCTTCATGGTAGCACTACTGTATATAATGTGATACAGCCACATGCCATGGAAATGAAATTGAGAATTTTTTTTCTAATCTATTGAAATGAAGACAAGGAAGGAAATTTATCAAATCCTTTGAAATGCCAGTTACTCCAACATTTTCAAATCCTGCTTACTCATTCGCAACATTGCCCACAATGGCCCAATGCAACCAGAGATATTAAAGAGGTGCAGCAGTTTCCCCTCGAGAAACAGTGTGGTAAACACTTCAGAAATGTATTTTTATATTCAGATTTCACAACACTAGAAGTTTAGATTTAGCCATGAAAAAAGAAATTATTTATGCTAATACTGTTAGCTAGTTTGGGAGATTTTTCTAATGTAAGCTGGCAATTATTATTATCCCAGTGGAAAAAAAAAAAAAAAAACAGTAAACGAGCTTTTGGTCAAATTAGCTCTTTGTTACAACGATAATTTCTGCTATTTCTCCTCAGAAACATGCTTTATAAGGACCTCCAAGTTGTACCATTTTGAACTGCAGTTGCTCACGTGGTCCTTCAGCCTGTGCATTAAAAAAAGAGCGTCGCGGTGGATGTCACAATACATCACAGGAAAGCAATGTCAGCCACTAACCCACTCTACCTCTTATATATTCATGCATAGCAAACACAAAGACTCAAACCGGTGTGGCGTATGCCATCTGACCCTGCACAGGGCTTTTATGGTGTGATGTCATCACGCCCCATTGTCATAAATGAACCTCCTCACTTCTGTGCCTGTCTGTCAATAAATTTTCAAGAGGCCTCTGTCATACGTTTCTAGTCTACTGTGCTCTAGATGGACATGAAATAATTGCCATGCAAAGAGTTGCACGTTTCCCTTTCTAATTTTAAGGGTCAACAGCATTTTAATACCATTTTAAACACAGACACAGTGTTTTTTATGATGCATGTACAAGCGGCTTTTGATAGCTTAACCAGCCAAGCATGGTTAAAGAGAGAAACCATTGCAGCTGCTTCCAGGACCCACTTAATTTAGTCCCCTGACCCCAGTTCACCTGAGTCTGCATGGAAATCATAATGCAATTCAAGTGTGACGAAAAATGATATACTGTGTATTTACCCCAAATATTTATGCAGGACCTACTAACAGTCATGCTTACTCCTAATAAAGAGAAAGTGATGCCTTGTAACACTGGCAGTGCTAGGTTGCTGCTACATTGCCCGAGGCCATTGTTTCCTCCATTATCATTTTCATTGGATTCTATACAGGGCAGTGTTTCCACTGTTTACAATGCCTGCCTCATATACTGTAGGCCTTAGGTGTTTTACTGACCCGTTTTGGATATAAAGTGATTTCTTTTAGAAATTTTGACTTTATTGTCAATAAAAAGTCTCTGACTCACAGACATTAAGCCGTACTGTATCCTGACACTCTATATGATATTTCTGCTGTCTACCTATGATAGATGTTACACAGCTAAAATTGGAGTTTACTCAAACCGACAGCCGCTGCAGGCATCCAACAATGTGTCTACTGCTTAGCATCCCCATCACTATCTGCTGACCTGATGATACTGCGTGCTACTCGAGGGATGAATACCCCAACCCTGAAAACACAACAGGATAAAAAAGAAAATCCTCTGTGGAGTAACACCCTTGAATTGGAGGATTATTCTGCAGTTTAGTACCTTAAGAAGTGTGTCAATAGTAATTCAAAGGGATCAGGTGAGCCCTGTAACAGCCAAGCAAAGATCCCTGAGGCAAAATCATGTTCTATATTTCCTGGGGGAAGGTCTGTACTGTACTCTGGGTAGCAATCTTCCAGAGGCCTATTAGACCACTGTAGCTGTATAAAGAGTCAAGCAGAGAGGGTGTCTCATCAGTGCTGATAACAGGGTATCTGGTCAAGTCATTAGCTCTTCTCTTATTGAATTCCTCCAGCCAAATAGACCAAATGAAGCTAAATAAAGCTATAGATGGTGAGGAGCCTTCAACCCATTAATACGCTGCCACCTCTCTCTCTCCTCCTCCTCCTCCTCCTCCTCCTCTTCTCCCAGAGCCGCAGACATTCACTGACTCTCGCTCCTTTTCTCATTCTCACTTATTCTTTCTTCCCCTCCTCCTCTATTGCCTGCATTCCACTTTTTTTATTCTTCTTCTGTTTTCCATCATTCTCAGCGTATCTCTCCTCTCCTTCTTTCTCATCCTTCCTTCCCTCCTCTCTCCTCCCTCACTTTTTCCTTGTCTGGGGGCCCTAATGGCGAGCATGTACAGCAGCTCTGACACCGTCACATCTGCTGGCAGAGAGGGTCTCTCCCTCACCACACAGCCTGCTAATGAGATCTTCCCTCATTTAATTAATACCATAAGAATTTTAATTCTGACTGAATCAATTTAATGTGATGTGATTTTGTCAGCTCTATTCCCCAAGTAAGGAAAAAAACAGAGCGGGCCCTGATGCTTATTACATACATCATTTCACGGGCCCTGCATTCCCTGCTGACTTAAACAAATTCTAATTAAGACTAATTAAAGCATCATTTATGAAAACGCTTGTGATAGTTATGCAAACATTCTGGGTGGGTATGCTCTGCATGATAATTACCCCCCAGTTTAAATTAAGACCTGTTCCCTGGCAATTATGCTAGCCACACACCAGCACCTCACAGAAAAGCGTTCTTTATTCAATTCCTGCAATTAAATATGAGACCTGGCTCCTGAACTATCCGCTCAGAATGCATTTTATAAGAAGAAAAGGGTAATTATGTATTGTTGTTTTTCCTTCTCTGTCAGGTGGAGTTAATGGAGCCAATCCAGTGTTCTGTATCAGAGTTACATTGGGGCTAAAGCGATGATCATAAAGCTGCAAGTGGTGACTGATAATCTGAGCGGACGCCCACTGCCTTTGGATCAAATGATTATTCCGTGTTTTCTAGGTGAGTTTATGTCACATTGATGCTGGTCAGGACAATATGAGCAAATGAAAAACTTCCACTTAGCAATGACTTTCTATGAATTGCTTCAAAGATCCCCCCTGCCCACGTTTGTGCAGTGTAGTGTTGTGATCTATCAGACCACCGTTAACACCTTTAAAAATTGTCCAAAACATTTAAAATATTTTAAGCGGGTCTAGTGTTGTGCTAAAACATGGCAGAAGTATAATTCTGGTTCGTTTTAACCTTGAAAATGAGACAAAAAATGGCTCACTATGCACTCAGTACACAAGTTTTAACACCATGACTGAGTGTTGCTGGTTACACTACACAAAACCCCCCTCAAAAAGTGAAATTTTGAGTTCTTCTGTGGACCACTACAAGGATGACTGAAAATCATTTCACGCCGGTGACTGGCCATATTTGTTTGGATCTGAGAAAACAGAATAGAAAGTAACTCATAAGAATAATTAAACATGAAGATGGAGGCAAAGACAGAAAGGTGCCTCAAAAGATGCACCCTGAGAATAAAGTCAGATTATGCCATTGCTCTTCACAGGCAAAAAGTGCTTGTCAACAGAAAATACTGGGGCCAGCTGGACCACATGATCAGCTCTAAGAAAAAAGACACACCAAGTGCGCTTAGCAGTATGAATGTTGGACTAGTCCTTTAAGGTCCGAGGGAAGTATAAAGGCATTTATCAAATACAAATATTGCTGTGACTTTATAATCAGCGGTGTCAAGACTACATGCAAGACAAAGAAATAGTAGAGGCTGAAGTATATTGTGAGAACAGTGTTTTCCTTCTTTAAACGAATGTGCTGATCCATGCTTATGTCAGCCGGCTGTTAAAAGCCACTGCCTCTTTATCAGGCTTTTAGCAGGAGTTTACAGAATGACGCCATTACACGTATCAGCTCTGTTGATACAGCAGCACACTCCCAGCAATACATTGTTTCCCAGTGCTGAGGACTGGGCTATTCTTACTTTTTCTGGCACCATTTAAAAGACTTTACATGCATTAATGACCCTAACTGTAGCAGCCCTCTGCCAAAGTCTAGAATGACCTCATTCCATGTTTGAAAGTAACTGAGTACATTCATATAAGAAGTACAGATTAAACTGTAATCGACTCCTCCTGCACCAATTCACAAACTACTGTAAAAGTACTTTACATTTAAAATGTTATGTACATTTTTTTGCTTACTGAAATTAGCCAATGCAGAACTTTTTCCCTTGTGATGAAGTATTTTTATAGTGTGGCTTTACTTTTTTCACTTAAGCAAATAACCTGAATAGTTTTCCCATCACTGTCCATGCTTTTCATGGCTTTCTATCACCACTAAACCAGCCGCTCATTAAATACCTCGTTCATGTCCTAAAGCAACAAAATACAAGATACTTTGTGTAGCTTTATAAGTTTAATAATAAACAGATGTGTGTGTGTGTGTGTGTGGCATGGAAATTCATCATACTTTTAATAAAGTTATGGCTTCCTCGCGCTCAGATGGCTTGACACGGCGGTGTTGTTTATATGTTTGCACAACACTTATCACTTCTGTCATGTTTGTTTACTTTTCTCAGTGTGTTCGATTTTGGCAACGCCGCAGCATTATTGCGTTTTATTTCATGAGAGGCAGCTGGTTCAATAAGATGAGAAAAAAAAAAAAAGAGGCTCAATTCCCAAATCAGTTGCCGGTGAGGCTGAGGGAACTCGAGCGGCAGGGAGCAGACCCTGGTTCCACCCACGTCCTGTTTTACGTGCGCTGCCTCACCCTGTACATGCAGATGGCACAGCGCTCCCAGATTTCATTTGAGGTAATCTAATCCCTCCACTGCTCCCTCTAGAAAGGAGGAGTATTAGCGGCCATATGTCAACCAGATTTGTCAGATTATTCATTACAATTAATTGCTGTTCCACTTAAGGCCTTTAAGGCTGTGAATTGCTCCGAAATCTATTGCAAACACAAAAATTATGAGTAAAAGACTTTGGCCCTGTCATTCAAATTTCAGGCTGACCTTTAGCGGAGCCAGGCTTTTCTGAGGGAGTGCAGGAGAGCGAGCCATTCTAATTGGTGTTTCTTCAGCTTTTTTTTTTTTTTCTTTTGTATTTTCCATCTACAGGTAGAGTGGCTGTCTCTGTTGACAAGGAATACAGGGAAGACTGTTGTGCCAGTCCAGAATGATTAAACCTACAGCCCACTGAAGTCCACATTATTTTTCAGAATGTGCTCCACTAAACATCCTTAAAATATTGGTTGTATTCATACCTATAATTTGTTTTTCTTATTTTTTAAAAATGCAGTAACGTCATAGTTACTTTCTACACACTGTACACTGTCAACTGAATTTCAATGCAGACCTTTTTCGAAGGTTTGCTGCAAGGCAGCCTAATAGCCACCTGAATTAATGTGCTGTCCAAGGATATCAGCCATAATACTTTGGTGATTAATGTTTCACTGGTGCTCTGCTTCCATAGTTAAGGCTCAAACCCCAGAGATAAACTATTCAGTACATGCTCAGATCACATTCAACCAAATATTCACATTCAACTCTAAATCAGATATCTTGTACTTGTATCGTGTACTCCTTTTTTTTTTCTTCTTTTTTTTTTAAAAGAAAAACCAAGCCTGACTAAAAAATATTGATTTTAATTCCTATTAGCCCAAATCACTCTAAGTAGTCCTTGAAGAAAAAGTCAGAGCAAATTACAACATTACGAATTACTATAATTATGATTGAAATCCATGGGGCTGATTTATTGCTGATGATGTATTTTGGTTAATTAGGAGTTAAGGCACTAGAGGAGTGACTTTAAGCCTGTCTGATTGGCCCAGTTAATTGTACTTTATGAGATAGGGCTTACCAGGAAGGGCTTAGAGAGTCAGTGTCAGGGCTGAAGTAGGAGGAGAAAATCTCTCCCAGGTCATATTACCCAGGCAAGAGTTAATGAGAAGGTGGAGGTAAGAGAATTCATCACCATATCAATCTGCACCTCCTCTCCTTTCACCTCCACTCCAACAGTTTTTTATCTTTTCCACATTAATCATGATTAGTATGACATAACATTGTCATATTCCTAGCTGCACAGAATCGGATTTGTGGTTTAATAGCGTAAACTAAAAATCAAGGAGGCGCAGCGAGACCGCTTTTTTTGCGTGTTTGTGTGTGATTTCTAGAAGTAGATCTACTATAATCATGTACCGTATTATTCAGGAATATCTTTAGTTCATCACCTACTGGTTTGGTCTTATACATCATCCTTGTTTCAGAGGATGCCTCAAAGTGCTTGAGACCAGCTCAAAGAGATCCCACACCCACTTACTGGGTGAGGGAGGCGTTGGAATATTTCAGATTCTCCTCTACACTCGTGGTGCCGGTGGATCGATGCTCTAAACGCCAGTTGCCTGGCCTCGTCTCATCACTGTACCCCCGCCGACTGACACATCCTCATTACATTACAATACGGTTGCCACTAAAGGTCATTCTCCCAGAACATAATCACACACAATCAAAACCACAAACTTCATATATCAAGGAGACAGTAAATAGCCTCAGGGTTTATTTTCTACTGCCACAGAGAAGCTTTCGGTCTATTCATAAGTTGAAGTTGGCTTGAATTAAGATCTGATACGAAAACGACTTCTTTGATACCTCCGTATTTAGAGATCATATACAAAATTGAAATAGTCTTAACACAATAAATCTGCGCTTGTTAGCTCTTTGTAGCATCAGATAAAATTGCTGTTTATCAGATTATAGTGACTGAAGCAGACGGCTGCTAATGTTTTCCTTCCTCCTCCATGAGGAGTGGGTTGTCATGAAAAGAAGTGTCAAAGTAGAAAAAAAAAGGAGCGGAAACATACCCCTCTCCTCCATATTACCATAATGAGGAAAACACACTTAGTGGGCCATGACCTGATGTCATCTGATTATACCCATGATTAATGATATCCTTTTACCAAAACATGCCACTACTGTAACTGTCTGGGATTAAAAGTAGCAGATGGTAATGTATTCATGCTTTCAGCAACGTGTTCTTATATCCAGAGTTAACTGGATATAAATTGTGTGTGTGTGTGTGTGTGTTTTGAATAGATCTATCTAGGGGGAATTTATTTTTGTCTTTGGTCATTTAGATTAATTTATTAGCTTCATGTTGCGATGCTGCATCTCTGTGCTTATTCTTAACTTTCGGTAAGAAGAGCAAGCACCATCTGTTGCAGAGTTATTAGAGACTAATTCGTTTTCCATGTAATTTCTAACTATGGATACATGTGCTCACTGAGATTAACTTGTTTTATCTTTCCAACAGAGAAAAAATATTTGAAATACCATCTAAAAATGATCAACAGTGTGCAAAAAATAACAAACTGTGCTGTGCACTTTGTGTGTCAGCACCAAAGGTGCTTCTTTTGGTGTGAAGATGACTTTAATAATGGCGCAATAGTATCCCACGAGAGAGCAAAAGCCGAATTACAGCATCTTGTTTTGCACTCAGACTCTAGTCTCCAGATCCCAATGTCCAGTCGATGACTCAGTTGAAAATATTTTCCTCTGGTTTTTCCTCTATCCAGACGCCATGTCAACAAAGCCCCCAGTGTTGCTGCCATGTAGGAGCTACAATGTCAGTCTGTCTGCTTAATTGCGAGTGGGATGAATGTTAATTTACACAGTCAAGAAGCTTCTTTGTAGCACTTTTATAGCCCAGAGGTGTAGATTTACATCTAAGGGATACAATGAGTTTTAGCTTGTGCTAAAAGGGGGGTGATAGAGCCCACATTCCTCGACCTCCCACGGCATATTGTTCCATTGTATATGAACACCTCGCTGCAACAGAACAGCCCTGGTCAGGGTAGGTGTGGAAGAAGAGCGAGGGGAGGGGGTCATCCTGACCTACAGCTGAACTTGAGCAAAAGGCAACATTTTATATTTGCTCAGTCTGCATGGTCGACATCAGAGTGCACAGCATACCTGCCAGTGGAAATGATCTGTATATCTGATGTACATTTTAGCTTTGTGAGATATGCTTTTAACCACTTAAACGAACAAGCTGAATTTCCACGTGAACAACAGCATTATGCGACTCAAAGGGAGATATGCTGTACTACTACAAAATGTAGTAGTACGTAATTAAAAGAGGTGGTCCTGACCTCGGGGGTTTGCTGCTAGACTTCACCAGAAAGGTTCCTGTGCACTACATGAATATGCTCAAGAAATCCACCCTGTATTTGTGTATTGGGCTGTCAAAAAATTAAATGAAAAGTCATTCTAATAGGCGACCCTTGGCCTAGATCATATTTCCTGTCAATTATGAAAGTATGAAGTCATGCATAGTTATGAGGCATGGGTGGGCCTATTAAAATTCATAAATGATTTGTGTTTATACCAGGCTACTCTAAACCACTTAATTCCACGTGGCCATGTAGAACTAATGCTGGTCCCCACTGTATACCTTAAAGATAGGCAGGTGCATTGAGTTTCTCGCAAATTTTAATAACTCAATTTTTTAGTATTTAAGAGAGAAGTAAGACCTAAGGGGAAAAAGAAAGAAATTAACAAGTCAAACAATCTTTATTCTTGCTTTAGTACAGATAACATGTAATTTAGTAACAGGATTTTCATAATAAATTGTTTGCTTAAAGCCAGAAGATGCACCAGAAAAAAAAACAACTCTTCTGCCAACTGCCACAGTAATGGGCTAATTGTTTTCTGGTAATTATACCTTCTTCACCAGTAAACGTTTTGCGGACCTCTTGGGTTCCCGATGTAACTGAGGTGTGTGTGTAATTACATTTCTTAAGGTCAACCTTTCACCAGGATGAATTAGTGAAATTGCATAGTTGACCACTTCAGGGCATGGATCCAAACGCAATTATCTTTATTAATAGATCTTTACTTCATTGGCAAGAGATGACTCAGAATCCAACTTACTGACACAAAACATGCCGTGCATCTTAAAGTTGCCTCACAACATCGCTAATCTTACATTTCTTCATTTGCAAAGCATGACACAGTCAAAGCAGGCTTTCCTCTTGTTACTTGAAATTAAGGAGAAGTGTTTTGGTACTGAATCCTGAATGTCAGTGTAAATACTGGCTTGAAATACGCAAACACTTGATTTGTTTTTTCTCACCATGTGGGGCCTGGTACGAGATATTGATCAGAGAGTATCCTGGTCAATCAGACTAAATGATTGCCTATAAGCCCTCAGCGCCTCCTGCTTGCTGGAAGGCATGAGGGGGATCCACAGGAAACTGAATTACAGAAGCCCAGATATGAGCTGCCTGGCCACTGATAGTTCCCAGCAGCCTCGTGAAACTGAGCAATGCAAATGTACAATAAACAGGGCCTAAGCTGGTGGAGGTCTTTCAATCACACAGGGGCAATAGTTCAACCCCCGCCATGCATAATCCCAGCCTTGAAACCCCTGGGACTCCAGCTTCCAACCTGCTCAATGGCACAAAGATATTAGATAGCCATATGTAGATTCACTAGGTAAACAGACTCTCATGATAACACAATACGCTCTCTTTTCTACCAGGAATATATTTGAAGCTAAATTCTGCTTTTTTTTTTCTGAGAGAAGGCTTAGCTTTGCGCCATCAGAATTCGATGCAGCTGTTTGCTTTGTTTAACATCCTTGATATATCTCTTGCTGAGAAGAAATTGGTATCTCTTCTTTGTGAATTAAGTTGCCGGGGTGTTTGCATTGCAGACATGGCTAGACTGAAGTGTGGCTGGTAGAGGGCCTGTTGGAGGGGGGGGGTTGAAGTGTGTTAAGGCAAATGAAAAAAAAAAAAAAATCTCATGGAAACTGAGAAAACTGGATATTAGTTGGCGAGGTAAAGAAACAGAAAATAGTCAGAAAGTGTTCTTTTTTTTAGATGCTGATCTAAGGATCCAAAGTTATTTGATTACAGCTTAAGTGGTTTTATTCTAATGAGCTGATGATTTAATTGACTAGCTCCAGCTCTGGCTGGATTGTTACCTCTGTATGATTAGTTCTGTGCAGTAGATTTATTGTTCTTCACTCTTGATGTTCAGCCTTTCCCGGGACATGTTTACTCACTCAGTCTTTCACTAACAAGGCCACACGCACACACGCTACCCACTAAAAATAATATTAACACAACCAAGCAGGTACATCTGTGTGAAAACACAGATGCACACACAAGGACGCAGTCGCTTTGTCACACATGCATCCGCTAGAATAGAAGTGCATAAACACATATACACACACAAACAGCAGGGAGAGTGCCTGTGTGGGGGGAGGGTCAATAGGAACGGAAGATAGCAGTCTGGGATGGGGTGGAGGGTGATGGGTAAGGTTGGGGACTGCTAGTGTTCTCCAGGTCTGTGTAACACCCCCACACCCTCAACCGCCTCCTCCTCTTCCCCTCCCCTCCCTCTCTTGCCAGCGGCTCACTAGTCCCAGCAGGAGCCACTCCAGGCTTGGGAGAGGGTCCTTCCGGCCAGCAGGGGATCCAGAGAGGGGGGGTTAGCGAGGGAACAGAGAAGAGAGATGTGAGATGGGCCATTTTAGGCTTGCATCACATGATCGGGAGGTGGCTGATGAGGAGCTGACACCTATCATCTGTTCTGCCCGTCCATTATGTCAGATAGCGTGAAGTGACAGAAGGACAATGTGTTCAAAAGAAAACCCCTGGATCAACCTTTTTGTTTGCAACAAATGTAGCAGAAATAGCCACAGGAGTCCCAGATAGGATATGGCTATGATGTTCTGAAATTTCTCCTCTAATGTGATCGTCAGTTGTCTCACTTGTAATCGCTTTAAGACTTGTTTTGTTCAGTTTCATACCTATACCTCTGATCTGCCTGTGTATCTGTTGCTAATGATGCCTCTGAGGTGCATTTTATTTTGTCACAGATACAGTGCTGTAATTAAGTGGCTCTCAGTCCTGCTCCTCAGTACCCAGAGTGCTGCTTGTTTTCAGTCCTACTAGAATCTTAATTTCATTCAGCTGGTGTTCTAGGTCTAAATCAGGCCCTGATTACATGACAAAAGTGGAAACCAGCAGGGCCTCTGCATCCGAAAGGACCAGAAATGAGAATAAGTGAAACTCGCTGCACAGTAGAAAGCAAAATGCAAATGAGATCATTTAAAAAGTAACCAAGTTTGTCAATTTTCTAAACTTGTCCGTAGGTAAGCTGAAGGTATAAGAGCAAAGCTCGAGGCTGTTTCTTTTGGTGTTGAACTCATGAGTCCGCTTGGAAATATAAGCACTTGTGAGTAAGAGATGATAATGATGGTATAATAGGAATCTATTAGTCCTTCAGTTTTTGCATGCCTAATAATTAGATTAATTGAATGACACTCATTTAGAGAAAATGAGGGACCCAGTGGTGTTAATTCAACCTGTGTTTCCAGATGCTCAATTCTAAACAGCTAAGTGAACTACCTAATCATAGCCCACCATCTGGGAATTCCCCTTCAAGGCAGCAATAGGGGATGGCGCCATAATACGTTTTAAAGGCATCAACTGATGGTTGCCTCCAACTAAACATATTGACGCCTCTCCAGCTAACAAATGGGGGGTAAAAGTGAGTGCCTTGATTATTAACTCCCTGTTCATTTAGGGCACCTAATGCTAATTTCTGTCTTTTATATGAAGGTAAATAAGGTCATTATGGCTGTGTTAATGATTAGCATATCTCACAGGTGTAATTCTCTGGGAGTACTGCTCTGAGACTCTTTTCCTTCTGTAAAAATCACTCAGTGCCATGCCAACATAGGGAGACTGACTAATTTATCCCCAAATTTGCACCATGTACAAAAAATCATGCAAATGAACTGGGTTCTCAATTGGAAGACACAGCATTTGGGTGACATTAATCAAAGAAAAAATATGCAGACAAAGGTGACAGTAATCCCAATACTCATGCATAAGTGGCACAGCTGTGATTTCGCTCACTGTATATCTATACGGTTCCTTGCATGGACCGGAGCACAAATGGAAATACATTACGAAGCCACCTCCTCTCATTATTTTTTTTTTTTAGCTCACAGAGATCAAGTGGCAACGGACTTCAAAAAAAATTTTTTTTTTCACACTTAGGTGCTCATGCCTTGCAGTTACAATAATTCAATTATGAGTATCTGTTGGTTTTTCCATTATCACTTAAAGTTGGCAAGAAGCAAAAGATTTCAGGTTGTCAAGAGAGGGGATATCTTGTCATCTGTAAATGAGCATGTAGTTGTGTGGCTGGGATGACACATGAGGTGCTTCAAAAAAAAAAAAAAAGTTACGAAAATTAAAATAATTTGACGGTTAAATAAGTATGTCAAGATAAATCGTGTGGGTTTATGCGTGTTTTTCAATCTCGTTAATGATGATTGATATAGACATGTGATAATTGTAATTATCTCCCACTGCCTCCCGCTCTTTACACATGTGCATCTTCATTAGCTCGGTGAGCCTATAGATAGAATGCAGCATATATTCCTTGGAGTGTGAAATTTTCCAACATTCACCCATTCATCTGCCTGGTGTACAACTGTTGTGAGAGCAGTGCACTGCCACAGTCTGCGCTCACCTAAGCTCTCGACTGAGTTGTAGTGCGACGCAGCCTAATCCCCCAACAGAGCCGACAAGCCAGCCTGCAAACAGAGCTCACTGCTGGCTCTCTCTGCGTGGAGGGAGCAAACCAACATCATAACAAAGGGTGTTTATGGAAAAATAGATGCTGGCGCAGCCGACCAGAAAGGGCTTAGCAGTGATCAGACCCCGCTCCCACCTTTATCCTTCACCGTTCACATTGAAATGCAAATATCAAGGCAGGGTTTCCACCCGCGTGCCACTCACAAATTGAAAAGCAGTTTTTATCTATGCAAATGCAAGCATGGTAATTGAAGTTAATCAATCAATGCTAGCTTTCACTAAAACCTTGAACATGATTGAATAAAGTAATTATCATTCAGGAGAAAATGATGAAGTTGTAGACAGCATGAACCTTATTAAAGGAGGATTTTGAGTCACAATGGCTTAATTTAGCAGCCCCCTCTGTGTCTTCCTCCTCTTCTCCCCTCTGCCTCTGCATCTCTTTCTCACTCCATCCCTCTTATCTTTGCTCTCTGGCTCAATCTTCTGTGAGGCAGAATAACTCACTGTTAAGAATATTTTAAGGCAGTGTGAAATATGCGAGTCCGACCACTTGTGGAACAAAAAATAAGGTAACTCCTGATGGAAGGATTTATTGCCGATTTAAACTGTCTTTAAACTCTTTTTTCCCTTCCCCAATGAATAACAGTCAAATTATGTCCTGCCTTTAAATTCTTTTGCTTTAAAGTAAAATCATAGGGAGAAAAATAGGAATTTTCTTTCTGACCATTTTGATGAAAAAAAAAAAGAAACTTAACATATTTAACTCAGTTCCCATCAAAGAGCTTTATTTTTAGTCCACACGTCTTGTAATGACACAGATGTGATTTAAATTTTTATAAATGTCTATATTTCGTGCACTCAATTTAATTCTGGTTTTAGTTATATATCAGAAGCACAAACTAGTGCAAACACTCTGGCGGATGTTACCAAAATGTATCTACCTCTGCAGGTATGTCCTAAAATTAACTCACATAATGAACAATTTGAAACTTTCCTAATTAGCTGCCAGAAGAGAGGTGTTAAATACACGCGGACTTTGAAGTAGTGTCTCTTCAGAGCTTATCCTCACGGACTGAACCCAAACCTTTCTTTGATTCACACTTGATGTATCTGTTCTTTGAGGCTGAAATGACACTTGTACATAACAGTTGAGGTTAGGGATGAAAAAAGAGAGATATCAGTGTCAACCATTTTCAAATGAAGCCCCCCCCCCATCCCATCCCCCTAAGCTTCCACCTGTCATCCAAGACGGTGGTAATTGAGACTTCCAGTGTGCTCCGGCTGGCTACCTTACTGTGGCTCTCCTGGCTGCTCTCCTTGTGGCAGGGCTAGTTAAAGGCCTCTTTGGTTTGTCACAGAGTTTAATATGCACCCTACATAATTATGCAGGATTCACAGTGCTATCAAACTGCAATTCAAATTAGTTCAGGATTAAAGGCACAGAACAGTACTGGTTCCTTAATTGCATTGTACTGTGCTGATCACATTCAAATACCCATTACTCATTCCCTCTGCGGAGCAATAAGTCAGAGGGATTAATACTGAGGCAGGTGACAGGGCCAAGCCATTAAAAGGCAGTTATGCAGAAAGCATGGCTGGTTTTATTCACGTTAATGAAATCAGTGAAATGAAACTGTAATAGATTTATCAAAGCTCAGATGGATTTGCAGTAAATCAGTTTGATTCAGGCAATCAAACTGGACAATGGAGATAGTTTTCAGCTACAGCAGTGGATATCAGGCAGCAGCATGTGAGAAGTGCTGATATTCTTCTTGTGAGGATTTGGTGAACACCCGGTGCCTAGGCCCTATTCCCAGAGCTGGGCCTGCTCATTTTTGTCAGCTAAATGGTGCCAGTGACTGATAAAACATACTGCCTTCCAGTTAAACACCATATTCTTCTACCCCCTTCTCTCATCCCACACTCTGTCTCTCTCTCCCTCTTGCTCTCCTCTTGAATTTATGGACCGTGTGTTGCTGATTCTGGCTTGTTATACAGTGCACAAGCCCATGAATTAGAACCTAAATTCACTTACATCAAACGGATTAGTGCTGAAATCCATCCGTCTGAGCTTGTCTCATGGCACAGAGCTTCAAGTAGCTGTCCAACACAGGATGCTAGCTTGGACAAAACTGCAGAAAAAAACCCCACAGTTTAAATTAAATATAGCTTAATGAGACTTTGTTTGATTATCTGTTTATTCACAAGCATATGCTTATTTCTGCCCACAGAAAGCTTCTGGTTACAGCTGCATTATAATTTATTTCAAAGCATTTAATGTTTATCTAGGGCTTAAACATGCTAAAAATGGGAATTAAATTAAGTGTGAGCACATTATCCAATACAAATCTAAACTCTGTTCAATCTGAAATTCAAGGTGCAAGGTTCAGGTATAAACTGAAAAAAATCAGTGAGTGACATTTTGCATTTTAGCGCAGATACAGCCTGTAGAAAGTCACAGTAGGACACCAGCTATGCCACTTTTCCCGAGTCCTGCATCACACTTTTTTCAGTGTAAAAATGGTTAAATGACCTGAGCTCAAATGACATTATTTTTAAATGTGTTCTTAATGAGTCGTCCACTGTACAGTATAAATTCCAATTACATCCAATTAACCCCAATCAGAAGCACCTCATCTCTAGCCTCTTTTTTTATTTAATGGTTCGCTGCAGCTTCAACCATTGATTAGGCTGAATGAGCAGCACTACTAAATGACCACCTTGAAGGAGATGGGAGCTGTTAGCCTTAATAGAGACTGCGTTGCCATTACACCTCTGCATGCACAGTCCCCCTCTTTTAACAGGCTAGATCAACTTTTATATTGGGGTCTGACGGGCTTCTATCCAGGTTGATTTTGACTTTAGCCCATTTGCTTTGAGGGAAAATGTTAAGTAGAAACCTTTCATCCATGAACGCTGGCCCATTATTTTCTAATTACAATGCATTTAGGTCCTTCAATAGGCATGCATGATTATACAAAACGACATTTGAATGTGTAAACAATGGAGATTTTCTTGAAGCAGCTATGAAATCAAATGGGATAGTTTGAAAAGTCTTGTGCCTATTTGCGTTTCGCTTAAAAGTACATCCATCAAATGTCAAGTAAAAAAAAAGTAAACATGGTGCATGTGCAAAAAGTAAAAAAAAACAAAAAAACGAGTAAAATACAAGAATTTTATATTCCTTAGACCATTTGAGACTGAAAATGATTAGAACAGCTTACTTTATTTCACTCTCGCTTTGGTCAGGATGAAGACAGGACTCTCCCTAACTGCAAGAGAAACAATACAGACTAGAAATAAAAGCATAAATCCATTCAACATGTAGTATCCTCGAGTGTTAAAACTGGCAGCAGACGGTCGGATAAGCCCTCCCACATACTCGGTCTTGAGAATTTCACTGTTTGTGTTCTTTTGAGGAGTTTGTGTTGAATAATACCCACATGGCTAGACATAACAATCTGTAGATTAAGCCCAACAAAAATACGCGTAGAACTCCCTGGCTTTCAAGTGCATTCAAAATACAATTCCCTCATAATCTGAGCTTTGTAAAAAAAGAAAACAACAAAAAAAAAAAAACAGTGTTGGTTTCTTAGTCAACATTAGAAGTGGATTAACAAGAGAACTAGAGATGCATGGTGTTTGAAAGAGCCTTCATACACAATTGTGTGAGATAAACACGAAGCCTTCACTGCGACAGTGTGCATAAGAAAATAATTGGCTTATTTATAGATGGTGTGAAATTAAACACACTTAAAAGCCTGGGACAGTATGGTTTAATCAACCGCCTTCAATTCAATTTATGCTCACAATTCACAATGCAACTGAGGAGGGGAGCATTAAATGCATTCCCTTATTACTCTATAAATGCAAGTGTCCAGGCAGACAAAACCCAAGTAATAAATTAATAGTAATAAAAACACCAGCTGCGTGGACAGATGTAGAAATTAAAAGCCAGCAACAAATACAACAGGCAGTCTAGCTTAATAAAATACATGGCAGTAACATTTCTTTGAACCAATCACATGTACCTACTGTAGGATATTTAAACATATTTAATGTTGATATGTATTTCATTCAGCACCGGCTGAAATGTTAGTCGGTGCTTCAAGCATTTGAAGTCCTTTTGGGGAAATTTGATATGCAACATTTAAAAAAAAAACCCAAACAAACAAAAAAAACCAACGACCTTTTAACTTGAACTTGGCAATGTTGATATCAAACAAGTCAATTAGTAGATGGATATAACAATAATAGAAAAAGCAATAATCCAAACAGGAAAAGGGATAATATTAATTTCTCAGTCAAGACACCTTCAACGAAGGTTTAACCAGATAAAACACTGAAAAAAGACCTAATACTGATTATACAGTCAATTCCACCCATCTCCACCCTGTAACATGTCCAGCTTGTCACACCTACCAGCAACATAAGAGTTCAAAAGTCTTCTAAAGATCCATCTCTGTTCAGTAATTACCAACAATGCCAAAGACATAAAAAAAAAATAAAAATCCTTTTTTGATTTGGAAGGGAGAAAATGAATAGCCTGGACTTTGACTCCCACGGGCTGTACCTGCCCTCAACAATTACCTTACCTATGTAGGTCACAGTAGCCCTGGCAAACCTGCAGCCAGGTTTACTGTAAGTTGAGCTCCTCCAAGATGTTCAGACAAAGCTTGGATGTTCAGTACATGGCCTTTTCATTTGTTGCTGAAAATGACAACACTATCCAAATTTACAACGCAGTTTTCCAGACCAACAACCACTCTATTCAGTCTTTGAAAGGTAGCAGGTGCACTTCAGCATAAGGGTAGAAGCCTGAAGGCGTTATAAATGAGGCAACTAAATGCGAGTCATAGACAAGGAGAAAGTATCAAATTAGTCAGGCACACGTTTCTAGACTTTTAATGGTCAAACAACCCATCCATTTTACCAGAAGACTGTGATATTGATATTAATTCCCCCAGGTACAGTACCATTTTCTAGAAAATTTATCCCCCTCCTGAAGGCACCCTTGAACAACACTTCTCCCCCCCATGAATTGCTCCTTTATTAACTTGGTGACAATGAAATTAGGAGTCAGGTTTAGCATTTTACTTACGGCTTTGAGCATGTGTGCCTATACAAATCTGAAGGAGTCAGTGGTGTAAGCATACAAGGCCAGGGAGAAGAGACTTTTTTGCATCCTTGTTCATTACATCCTTCTAGTATGCATGCCACAGCAAACTCAACAGAGCATCTTGTTTTAAACTAACAATAACCGAATTCACGTTTTTATACTCAAATTTTGGCACGCTGACCTTCGCTGAGAAGTCAGATATTAATCAAGCTTAACATTCAACCACTGAAGCTGATTTTTCTATCCAGGAATGTAAGCAAATAACTGTAAGTTGCATGCTTTACTATTTTTTTATGCTTTTTTTGTAAAACTGTAAATTTAAAAAAAAACATGGATAGCAAGAATAATTATGTTTTAGTGTTAAAAATATTTTAATTTAAAAAAATTTGTGCATACCGATGAAGATGTCATTACAAAAAGATTTTTAAAAAAAGATTTTGGTCATCACTAATACTGTTACAGCTGTGGTATAAACCTTAGACTGGGTGGTGATCTAATAAGTTTGTTAAACACTGTAATTTCCTTAAAAATCCAGTTTTATGTAATATATTAGTACATTTATATCAACTGCATCAAGTGCAATGCACTTCCTAAAAATATGCATGCACTGAACTAAATTAATATGAAATTCTATCAGCTGTTTGCCTTTCACCACCTGGTAACCCTCCCCTTTTCTATCATACTCACTTCCAATTACACAGCATCAGAATGATGTTTGCTGGCTGTGACGGACATGCAGTAAGTATACAAGGTTCATTATATAAAATCAGAAGTTCAAAACCAAAACTCTACTAATTAGTTAGGTTTCACAAGAATGTGTCATCAAAATGTCAGAAGCTCCACATTTTATACACATCCCACTACAGCTTTAGACATCTCCTACAAGTAAAATCCACTTATTACAATGACAGTCTGTTGCTGATGAGGCACTGTACAGAGCAAGTATATATCAGAGGGCTCCTTCTTGTAATAATTCACTTTGTAATAGGGGTGAGGACAGGATAGCATTTTATCAAAGTGTGACCATTTGGACAGTGAGTACAGTATATTTTTAAATGTGGACACACACACTCAGGTTTTAGAATGGCTTGGGATTCCCGTGACCTCCTGCTTCAGTCGCAAGGGCCTTATCTCTGGAGGGTCGATTACCATTCGCTTTTGCTTGATCTTGTTTGTTTAACTTGACACAGTGAAGAAAGGCCTGACATTGACCAGAATTCACTGCATTAATGTGTTCCATGTTCTGCATTCATCACTGTCACTAACCTAGAGGAGAGTGCCGGCATCACATGAGGACAGAAAAGAGGCTGTATCTGTGTGTGCGGTAAAGACAGATGACACACACATACACACACAGTAAAAAAAAAAAAGATGTGTGCAGAAATAAGAAGACAAAAATGATTAATTTCTTCACTCCACTGAAACAATAATAAAATGTCTATTTTTTAGGCTGCTGGAAGATTGTTGTTATCTTTAAAAACAATCTGAAAAAAATGTTTTTGTGTTGTGCAACTCCATCGTCTGTGTGATGTGGGTGAAAATTTACAAGATGCTGTTCAGGGCTTAGTTCAGACAGTGACTCATACCTGATTCTCTTCTGTGCATGCACTCTTCTTATTATTCCCTCTTGGTCACTTTAGATGTAATTTGTTACCAACTCACCAGGTGAGAGTGACATTTGCCTTTTCATTTTACCTGAATGCACAAATTTGTCTTTGTTAGATAATCACAATTATTATTTGTATGTATCTATTGAAGACATTTCACAACTGTATTTAAATGAAATCTTCTAATAGTCAAGATTGACATTTTTTCAAAATATTTTTTGCATAAGTTGTTCTTTTTCTATTTTTATGAATAACAAATAATAGCACAAGAGCCTGAAAGAGCATGTATGCTCCAGGGTTAAATAAATAAAATAAATGCAACAGATGTAGTGTTATAAATTAAACCAGTCTGACAAACTAGATGCTGGTTAGTGTCTGGTTTGGATCTATATGTTGTTTTTGTTGGCATAACATGCAAACTCCACACAGAGGGTTCAAACCAGGACTCTGGGACTCTGTATATATCTGTAGGCTTGGTGTATGTGTATATACATATATATATATAAATAAATATAAAACATGTTTTATATTTTAGATTCTTCAAAATAGCCACCCTTTGCTTTGATTACTGCTTTGCACACTCTTGGCATTCTCTGACTGAGCTTCATGAGGTAGTCACCTGAAATGGTTTTTCCAGCAGTCTTGAAGAAGTTCCCAGAGATGCTGAGCACTTGTTGGCCCTTTTGCCATCCCAAACCATCTTGACTGGGTTTAGGTCAGGTGACAGTGGAGGCCAGGCCATCTGGCGCAGCACTCCATCACTCTACTTCTTGGTCAAATAGCCCTTACACAGCCTGGAGGCCTTTTTTTGGGTCATTGTCCTGTTGAAAAATAAATGTTTATCTAACTAAACGCAAACCGGATGGACTGGCATATTGCTGCAGGATGCTGTGGTAACCATGCTGGTTCAGTGTGCCTTCAATTTTGAATAAATCCCCAACAGTGTCACCAAAAAAAGCACCCGCACACCATCACACCTCCTTCTCCATGCTTCTCGGTGGAAACCATGCATGTAGAGACCATCCTTTACCTTTTCTCAGTCACACAAAGACACGGCAAGTGGAACCAGAGATGTCAAATTTGGACTCATCAGACAAAAGCACAGATTTCCACTGGTCTAATGTCCATTTCTTGTGTTTCGTGGCCCAGGCAAATCTCTTCAGGTCAGGGGTTCGACTCCCAACCAAGGCATCTGTGTCTAGTAAGGGTCCCTAGGCTAGACCCCCCATGCTAACCAAGCCTACCTTGGATAACAGTGAGAGAGATAATTGAACCCATACCGCCTCGGACATCGCCTGGATTAACAAGGTCCGCGTCGGGTGTTGAGGAACCAGGACACACTGAGGAGAAGTCAGCTCCTGGAAAAAGAAGGCATATGTGGGCAAGGGTTGTAAAACAGGGCACTGTCGGAATACTACTATGCAAATAACCCCAGTGGAAGGGGTTACATGAAGAGGATGTGGCACCTATGGACTCTTCGATACCTAGTATCCAGGCCGACAGCAAAACAACTAGTAGTTCAGTGTTCCAACATTCGGAAGAAGGAACTACTATCATAACTGGTACAACACAAATGCTACAGCAAGGGGGAGCCAGGTCGTCAGGTCTAGGGGAAGATATCATCACGCATCCATTGGAGTATGAATGCATCTGTTTAGATAGAAAACACTTACATAGAAAGATCATAGAAAAAAGTGCTTGTGCCCATGTCAAAGGGTAAATGACTCAAGCTGTGTAAAGTGCTTTAAGTATTCAGAGTAGAAGCAGTCTATTTACCATTTACTTCCAAAAAATCCAATATGAAGAACTGGACAAGCACCAGGCACTGGCACATGATTCACGCCTACTGGCTGAAGAAGCTGACTGCACTGCACTCCATGAGCATCTGGCAGCACAAATAAACCAGCTGCTAATTAATTGTTGAGTTGACACACCCACCATGGCTAACTGAAGGCTCGACAGTCCTGATCCCCAAGAAGGGGATCCCCCCAGAAGGGATCCTTCTTGGATAACCTGCCTCACTATCACATAGAAGCTCCTGTCAGGCATCATAACGGTTAAGATGAACAGGCACATGGCTCAATACATGAGTGGGACACAGAAAGGAATTGGCATGAATACCAGACGGGCGAAACACCATCTAGTGGTGTCACTCAGACACCACTAGCTGGTGTCTGGGTGACACCAGCTAGTGGGCAGTCACCCAGACTGCAAGACCAGACTGACCAACTTCCCCATATATACCCCATGAACAGGGCCCTAAGACCCTTCATTGGGAACTCAATGGGGATGTGGCGAGCAATACTAGAGGCCAACTTCAAGCCAATTGCGCAAGACACCATCAAGGATCCACCAAGAAGATGACATCAAGCTGTATGCCAAGAGTGAACAAGACATTGATTCACTGATCTCGAAGAGGTATACCAGCAAGATGGACAGCTTTCTGTACCCTTTCTTCATCACACCCAGCGACGACATGGGAATTTCATTCGGACTGGAGAACTGTAGTCAGATGGTAACAAAGAGAGGGAAGGTAGTCAGAACCACCCTTTTCAGAGGCTGTGGTAGGATGCAATCCCCTCAGCTCAATTGTGATAGCAGTTCCTTTTTCCAAATGTTGGAACGCAGAGTTGTTTTGTCGTCAGTCTCGGTGTTAGCTATTGAAGATTCCATAGGTCCCACATCCTCTTCATGTAATCCCTTCCACTGGGGTTTTCCAACAGCGCTCTGTTTTCATCTCCTACCCACTTATGCCTTCTTGTTCCAGTACCAGTACTAGTGTGTGCTGGTTCCTGTTTAAAAAGCACATTGCAACTTCACGTATGTAGTTATGTACATCCTCGAACTGCCAGTGTTAAATATATTAAATCTTCGACCATATAAAAGACAGCCTTAAAACACTCAATTTTTAATTTACATTGTATCTTGGTAAATTGTGGTAAAACCAGTTAAGCTTTGTAGAATGGTTTAATTTGATGAACTTTAGGTAAAGTTAAGAGACTGAAAGTATTACATATTTAAAACCTCAAAAATATGAGACTATCCAAGAAAGTATAAAACTGCTTCTAAGCATGTTAAATACGTAGTGATGATCAAAGATGATGAAAAGAAAATTAGGAATGTGTACTTTTACTATCCGCCGTTACAAAAATGTGTTTAATTTAGAAATTGTGTTAGTAGAAACTCCCACACAAGACCCTACAATAATCTCACAGCTCAATTAGTGCAGTGGAGTTCACGTAGAAAGGCCTGCCACTAGCTGAATCTCTATTCACAGGTTATCCGTGTGTTTCCTTTCAAACTCACAACCCAAATATAGTCTTATTTGTCATACCTCAGGGGCTTGGGAGAAGCACTGATTAAGTAATGCTGCACTTCATTTTTCTGTGACACACAGTATAAAAAACATAGTTTCTGTTAGTGTCACAACTGATTTTTAGTTGGTTTAAGACCACAGGGTCTAAACCTCCCGGCTGGTGTAGGAGGGAAGCATCAGTACCTCTCTAACGTTTTCTGCTCATAAGTTTTGGCCAGCATTTGTACATCACCGTAGGGAATTTTTAATCAATTAATCAATATGTGATTGAAGTGCAGATTTTCAGCTTCAATTTAAGGGGTTGTGTAAAAGTATTGCTTTTAATGTTTAGAAGTTATAGCCATTTTTGTACATAGTCACTATTTTCAGCGGCTGAAAAGTAATAGGAGAAAATATATGGATCAAGCTGCATTTCCAGAACATTCTCAGGGTAACAAAACATGTCATTGAGAGGGTGTTCATAGAGAAAAACAACATGGATGTGCTGTTCCAGTCAACATCTGGAGTATTGTTCCTGATCCCACATATCAGACAGAGAGTCTTAGTGTCATGGTTACTGAGCTAAAAGAGGATCATCAGCACAGAACATCTATTAAAGTAGAGAAATCTAAAACCTCTTCTCATAAAGGAACACCAGAGAAACGCCCACTGGTAATAATCAGATAGGAGCCTGTTCACATACACTTGCACCCACACACACTCACACTTTCCCATAATATTTCATGAACATCCCTGGTTAATCAAACCTTTGATTTCTTTAAAAAAATAGAATCTTTTCATGTACTTGTCTAAGCAGTAAAGAGGAACAACTGTAAGTAGTCTTCAGAGGCCGTGGTAGGACTCAAAGTCATATGGAATGAATGGCAGGGTGAAATGTAAAGATGAATGCTTCTGTGTTTACCTCTTATGATCATTCGTGCCATGTGACAAATCAAAAAAATGGTTTGACTGCAAAGTTGGCTAAAAATATGACCTTATATTACCTTAAATTGTATCTGCATAATGGCAGTCATATTCTTTTCCCATTTTTAAGCACTTCTTGTTTCTATAGTAAGCACCAAGTACAATATAGGTTTGTTTGCTTTCTCTTTAACTTTCTTTCAGATGCCTCCATCACTTACTCACACCCACATACTCCCCACATTCCTGGCCTAGCTGTTCCACATTTCTTTTCCAACCATCCATCATATTCCACTTATCCAGTTCAGAGTTATGGTCGAGCTATACCAGCAGTCACTGGGTAAGAGGCAGAATACACCTTGGGCAAGTCACCAATCTATCACAGAGAGACAACCATTCACACTCACACCTGCAGAAAATTTAGAATCACCAATTAACTTACCATAATGAGGCCCCAGCTGAGTGGTGGATTCAAACCCAGGACCTCCTTGCTGTGAGGCAACGTTGCTAAAAACTGCACCACATTCCTTTAACCCTTTAAAACCTAAAACATGAAATAACAGTCAGAAATCTTTAATTTTTTTGATAATGAAGTGTTTGTTGAACCTTTGGACAAAATATATAAAAAATATATCAAATTTTAATCTGCATATATGGGTTTTTATTTGTATCACATTTGCTACATAAGCCATATTTTTGCAATTTAGTCATTAAAAATGTGTCATGCAATTTATATCATTTTTTGAGGTTAAACAAAAGTCACGCTGAGGATGTGGAAGTCTCAAAAACTCAAATACGATCAAATACGATACGCTTGGTTTTAAAGGGTTAAGTTATTTAATTAAGTCAATGCTTAAATCTATTGTTCTTAGCACCATGTTAACATGTGAATCATTCTGAACCAACGGGCTTGTGCATTCTGCATAGAATCTGCCCCCATTTCTCTATAAAAGATAACAGGTTTACCTCCAAGTAAAGCAAAGAAAGTGGTAATGATATTGCAGAAGCCTGCACCTCTGAAGCAAGCAAAGTGTCCAAAACTTGGACAGTCACATCACTTGTATATACTAATCATGTGATACTTGATGCGCTCCTTTACTGATTTCTCATGGTCCAAAATAATCCACAAAGGGCAACATTTATCCAATGTCTGGATTAGGGCTAAAACTACCAGTTATTTTCATTACTGATTAACTTGTTGAATATTCCTTTGAATAACTGTTTTTCCTTCTAATAAAGGTGCTGTGAGGAATGCAGGGATCACATTCAGATCTATAGTTGAGCTTCCAGGCAGATGACGTATTAAGAACAGAATGACAGGAAGGGTGAGGCTTAACTGTATGAAAAGTACTGCTAGGTAGACTGCCAATAATAGACTACTGCAAACTCCTGATAGGTATAGATCAAAACAATGCCTATTTTTAGTGCTCACGCAGGCACAGTGAATGGCTTTTGTGTACTGGGTATTATTGCAATCACAGTGTAGAAACGGTGCTGAGCAAATCTCAGTAATTAACCTATGGTAATGACAAAAGCCAATTTATGGCTCTTAAAGATCAAATGTATCTGGGTTAATGTGAGGTCAAATGCATGTGCGGGAATATCAGAGCTCGAATTGATGTAGCTGATTGGGGAGAGGTGTACAGGGATTACTGACAGTGTGAATGGTGCTGTCAAAAACATCTATTCTAAATAGACAATGGAACGCAAGCTGTTGGCGAGCTTAATTCAAAACAATAACAGTACACAGTGTTAATACCACTGTACACTCACTCACTGGCTGTTTTAAAGTATGGTGAGCTAAACAGAGAACTCATAGCTGGAGGGGTTTTATTATAAGGTTTTGCCCTGCGCTTGTTGTGTTTTGAAAACATTGTTTGCAGAAGACATCGAACCTGTAACGTTAAAGCCAGGAGAGGTTGGCTATTGATAATGCCCTCTTCTGCAATGTACCATGCTTTATTTGCTCCAGAGTTAAAAAAGAGAAGAATTTGGTGGATAAAAAGTCTGGCAAATACAATACCACACATTTTTTTTTCTTAAAAAAGAAAAAGAAAAGAAAAAGCACAGTTATTTAGGGATTGGTCAAAGTAACCCCAAATAATGCTACACATTTGAGATAACAGCTACTCCATATTTATGGAAGTAGTTAAGTAGCCTGAACAAGACTGAAAAGTTAGTTACACTTAGTATAATGAGTTCAGAGTGAATTAGAAGACCCTCTCCTTGCAGTGCTCCACTAACATTAACAGTATACAGCTGAAAATGTGGTGAATGAACACTTGCTCTTTTCTCACAGTGCATCTTTCTGCCATCTCCTCCCCAGGTAAATGATCCACACACACACACACACACACACACACACACTTGGGCGTCCACATGATGTAAAAGAATTCCCCCATTGTTCCACTGCACCATGGCCCAGTTCTGATTCTCAGTGGGATGGTTTTGTAGGCAAAAGACTGGCGTCTACACAGCCCCAATCACAGCAGACTGAATGCACTTTAGTTATGACAGCTTTCTACCATTAAGCAATTTGTGCTATAGCAGCTCTTTGACGGGATCAGACCACACAGGCCAGCCCGTGCTGCCCACACACACCAATGAATCTTTGGTGCCATCATCCTGTCTCCAGTTATAGCTCTCCTTGCTCAGACCACTTTTAGTAGGTACAGTAAATATGCTTGATACAGTCATTTAGCTATCACATTTTTGGATCTTGTCAAAGTCTTTTAGGTCTTCCTTCTCTTTCAGCATCAAGGAATGACAATTCGTAAGTATCGTAGTTTAACTCAACTCCATACTGGTGCCACTGTGACAGCATAACTAATGCTATTTAGTTAACCTTGGAGTAGTTTTAGTGTGGCTTGTCAGTGTACATGAACTTACTTTCCTGGTATCCATCAGCCCACCTGACCACTTTGTAGATCCTGAGTCTGTAGGTGGAAGCCAGATGTTGTGCCATCTGGACACAGTGACAGACAAAACAGACATTAGTTATTCAGCCAGACTCCAAACAGAGCCTACTGACAGATCATGGCTCCTGGGGAGTTATGCTGCATTTAAATAGCACCTTTTGATATTAGATCAATACACCGGATTAACAGTCAAGTCACTCATGGGCAGATGCTGTGGGGAGACAGCATGCTTTGACTGTGATACATTATGTGCCAGAACTAAACAAAGAAGTTATTTCAATTCCAATGGTTTTGTTACTTTTTTCACAAAAGGTCAAGCGCTGTCAAAAATATCAGCATATTGACCTTTTTAAACATTCCAGAAACATTGGGATCATAGATTATGCTTTCTTCCCCTCTTTCTCGGTAACAAAGGGTTAAAACTCATTCACACCAAAGTCACAGGGGGCTGCAACTCTCTGTGCTTGTCATTTGCAGGTCATTGTACAGTTCATTTGAAGTCTAACATGGCATGGACTGTCCTGGTGATATGTGTGTATTGTCAGGAGGACAGAGAAGCTGTGCAGGATGACAGCAAGCTCTGTTACTGCTTGAGTAGATCCGTCCATTCAGTCCACCACCTACACATGTTTCATAATCCATGTTTGCAATCTAAAACAGGCTTGCTTCTAGAGTTAATATTTTCATATTTTTGAACTTATTTCTCTTCTCCTTTTTGCAGGACACCCACTCACCTGTAAATTTTCAGCTTCCAAGTTTTCAAAGTTTGGGGTTTTTTAAGCAGGAGCTTACCTAGAACTATCTACTGTGCAGTGTGTACAGTGAATTCAACCTACTGTTTATCCACAGCATGATATACAACTGTGCCACAGACTTGCATTGATTTCCAAAAAGAATTACACACCTCACTGTCTGACACTGTGTAGCATGTCCCTATACTCAACAAATATACTGTTAATTTCAGTACCCAGCTGTTGCAAATAAAATACATTTGAGATCGTTTTTTAAAGATTTACGTCTTCATTAGTAACTCTGCAAGGGTATGGACGTTAGAAAGTAGCAAGAGACAAGTTATCAAACTGTTTTCATTGGATTTGTTGACAAAAATAAAATATGTTGTCCCTAATAGAGCAAAAGAGGAATGCAAACATCAAATTTAGATTTAGGCAACCCTGCACTAGGACAATGTACATTTTATCCATGTTTCTGATGGTTGAAATACAGCTGTGTTACAAACAAGCAAAGACAGCAAGCAAAGGTATTTAACTTTTTTGAGACTGCAGAAAGCATCAGACTACTGGTAGATTCAAATCTGCAGTAGACAGTTTGTAGTGTGTTTTCTTCCCAACATGCACAGTGGAAATCAGGCACAGGCACATTAATTTACATTCAGTGACTAAATACGTGAGCAGGTACACCCGAAGTGTTCCGTTCAAAAATGAACTGAAACCGCTCCCAAATATCAAAAACACAAATAAAGGTCATGGATAAGTAAAAGTGTAATTTCACATTGTCATTTTATAATTAGCAATTTTGACTTGGTGTGTTGGATAATAGTTTTATTTATCTGGAAATTACCTTTGTTAGTGAACGCATTCATTGAGTGTGTTTTAAACTGGTCTCCAGTTGAGGAATAGGGAATGGTCGATAGGATAAATCAAAACTGTTGCCTTGCACAGAGAGTAGATCAAGCAATCATATATATAAATATGATTATTCTCTTCTTTGCCTCATTTGTTAAAATACACACTGGAAAAAGCGCTACATGGTCACCAGTTCATTGTCACTAATGTCAACATTGTTGCTCCTGCAGTTTGAGTGTCCTTGGAGTTTAGCTTTATGACTGGAGGAAAAACCACTCCAGGGTGGTGAGACATCACCTCTCCTATCTCACAGAAAGACAGTGCAGACGGCTATGTTGGCAAACATAAACATGTGGACACCTACTGTTTGAAGACACGCGCATCCTGCAGATATATGCAGTGTGTGCTAGTGCGCGCGCGCACACACACACACACACACACACACACACACACACCCTTGAAGTGAGTTGTCTATCCTCTCTATTTCACCGCTAAAGCAGGAAAATAAACGAGCTCCTGCTGCTGCCTCTCAACAATCCAGTTTTTCTTATATAGTGCTGACATATAAGGGATTAAATATTAATACGCTATTGTGTATCGATTGACAAAATACCTGCCACTATAATGGCCCGGTTGATATTTCTGAATAAAACAATGACAAACTCGTTATCAAAGGGCATTTTTAAAACATTTATGACAAGTGAGTAGCTGTGGAGCAGCAGGCCTCACATGGACAATAAAAAGCATGCCGATGAAGACAACGTCCATTTAGACTTGCTCAAAATAAAAGTTAAAGATAATAAACAATGTCTCCTGAGCTCAGAAGCCATTCTGCCATGGATTTAAAAGTCCATAATAATGGATAATAATGATGGGTGATGCGGATGGGCTAACACTTCTCCTAAATACATGTCATAACAGTTTGTAGTGTAGACATCTAGCTGCATTTTGATGTAAATAATCACAGGGAGCAAAGGGAGAAGTCCCTTTGGATTTGAGGGCTAAAGAAACGGACCGGAAATATTAAGTGAAAAAAAAGAAAAGTTTTTCATTCTTTAATTCCAGAGGCAGAGTGAGCTACACTGATGCCTCCTTTGTTCGGCTGACTCATGGTTGGGGAATGGAACTGTTGTGTGGTGTGGAAAGATTTCACCACAAAAACAGAAAGGCAGGCCACTTCAAGCTGCAGGAAGGAAACAAAGAGGGTCTTTAAACATGCCAGTCCAGGCAGTGGATAATCCAGTGAGTTGAGTCAAACTAAGAAAAGAGAAGTAGAGATCTAGTGTTTGACACAAGGAGACTCTGGTGTGACTGTGAGAAGCCATGGAGACCCTTCCTGCTTAAGGGAAGGACTAGGGGAGACACTGGCTGTCCACTACGCAGGCCAGTGGGCCTTTCGAGGTGTCACCTCCACACAATGTGACAAACCCCTCTGGTCTGAGTCCTGTTCACACTCCCCCATCCCCTTCCTTATGTGTTCTTAGACAAATGAGTGAAGACCCCAGCTCGGGCACTACCACAGGCAAGGACGGAGACTGCATGGGCTCCACCAGTCAAGGCTTCTCGCTCCATCACTTCACACTTATATCCCCCACACTCTGCTACGTCCCCTTCCTTTATCTTACTTTTCAGGCTTCGGGCTTTCACTGCTCATTTTGTGACTACGAGACTTTTACCGAGGTCTCGCCCAGACATACGCCACATGTCACCCTGCCGTCTGTGGCCATGCTGCCTGGAGCCAGATGTGGTCTCAGGCTTGAACTGGAGACCTACTATGGCATGTCCCCAACAAACCCTTCTCTGTCTTATTCTTTATTTTTTATGGTGCTTACAGAAGACATATTCATACAGAACCTCGAGTACCAAGACAACAATGTAAGAACCCAGCTTAAGCATAATTCCACATTAAATAAAATATACTCAATCAATCCATAATGAAAGTAGTGATACATTATTAAATAATGGCATCATGTTACTAGATTTTTAACTATTTGCATTTGATTATTCAGTGAGCAGTTTAGTCTAATGGTTTTCAAGTTATGGGTCAGGCCTTTCTGAGATGAGATGAGCTTATGAGGTGATTACTGAGACAGGAAGGAAGAAACAAGCTAGCAGTGAGGCTGTAAGGAGTTAGAGATTAAGGAATAGTTCTTTTTAAAGAAAAGGTCTTTTTCTTTCCATGTTTCCTCAACCTTCTTGCTGAAGAGATAATCCACTTTATTTCTTGCCTTAATAATGTATCTTATGGACCAAACAAACTGGTATTATGCTGCATGTGTAGTTATGCTGCAGTAGGCCTAAGGCGCCGAGGGGGCTTCCCAGCACTGACTGTTTCTTCTTCACTCACTTTTTTCACTCCCTGTGTGTTTATAGACCTTTGCTGTATTTAATAATTTGTAATGATTAAAAAAGTGTTTCCTTATCCCATAGTGTGTCTTTTGTACTGTCTTACTCTGCTCTCTTCTCTTTCCCCTCACCCTCAACTGTGAGGAAGAAGAGATGGCTGGCAGATAGCCACCTCTCCCTGAGTCTGGTTCTGCCAGAGGTTTCTTCCTGTTAAAAGGGAGTTTTTCCTTACCACTCTTGCCAAGTAGGTCATGTTTTTCTTTTTTTTTCTTCTCATAGTGGGTCATGTCATTTACGGGGTTTCTTTAACTTACAATATAAAATATCTTGAGGTGACTGTTGTTGTAAATTGGTGCTATATAAATAAAATTTAATCAAATTGAAAAAAAAAAGCTATGAAGCACCTAGTTAGTTAGATAATTTATTCACCATTTAATGCTCGATACCTTCCGGGTTACTTTACTCACTTAGGAACTGATTACTGCTGCACGCAGGGTGAGGTTTTAAGCTAACAGCTACGGTGGCAGCAGAAAATGTCTCACACTCTGTGTTCCCACAAAAAACCCAGAGTTTGAGGCATTTAGTTTTTTTAATTGGTTAAACTAATTTGAATTAATTTTCTGTACTTGGCCTATCATTATTTGATTTTTGGAAAATACGAGACACCTTTACTGCCACATTGACAAAGTTAAATAAAACTACGTAAGAAGTTTAGAGGGACAATTCTCCAGTGCTAAGTACTCAGACATCTCACGTGAGACAACCACTTAAAAAAAATGTTTCAAAGACTAAAATGCATAGAAATAACTATTCAACAGTTGAGACTCTGCTGTGCTTTAAAATCTCAATCTAAAAGTAAGATTTGATGAGACAAATCGAGTAAAATGCAACTTTTTTCTATGACACCCAGAGCAGAAAAATAAATTAGCAGAGCTGAAAATTGTTCTATCGTACTTGAAAAAATATACTAAGTTAGTTCTTATTATCTTCTCTAAAATATGCCAATATACCCATTTTTATCTCATTAGTATACCAAACCATACAATCTCCTCTATACAGCCCTTCTCTTCACAGCAGATCAGCTGACTTTATCTGAGTTTTTTCTTTAGCATATAGAAGGCAGAGCTAATATTAAGGAATGCAAAAAAAGAAAAAAGAAAAAACCCTCATGGTCTAATCTTGTGCTGAGTACAGCCATGATAATGATGATGGATTAGAAATACAGCAGTGTATTGGGATTACAGTGCTATTAACTGGCCAGGGAAGGAGGATGAGGAGGCTGACCAGTATCCAACTAATCAATCAAATAATCAGGACAAGCCCTTGTCTACTAGAAACAATTAGACCACTTCTCCAAAATCAATAACCCTGCATTCTGTTTAGATACCCACTGGTCACTCATTCAATAAAACCTCCGTGGGTTTTGATAAGCCTGCCAGTCGGCAAGGGCCATTTGAGGCTCCGAGTGGGAACAAAATGCATCAAACAGGCTCCAGGAAGGTCTCATAAAAATTGCAAATCGAAAACAATATAATTTAATGTGGCAAAGGTTATTTTTCCACTTGTTCATTATCAAATGTCTCATGTGAAAGCACTGCTATGAAGGGGAAAAATCTATTTGGTCTTGAGTGTTTGGGGAAAACAGGAGGGACATGTATTATATCTAAAGGAAAACAAAATAACGATGGAATCAAAAGGGTTCATAAAGTTGCTCTGAGAAATAGCCTTGGTATCGGAGGTGTCTCCAGCTTCCAGCACAGCTCCCATACATAATTAAAACAGGAATTTGTATCTGTCTGTACTCTGTGGCCTCCTGATGAATTAATATCTGGTGGAAGTCCTACACAGCCATCAGATTAGCTCATTTATTTCTGTCAGCTGCTTGCTCTATCAGCTATTTGTAAATCAGAGAGGGTGGTTGGGTGGATGCTGGGGGTGGGGGTGGGGATTGTTGGACGTGTATTTATTATCATAAATGGGTGTTATGAATTAGGTCTGATTCAAACGTCCCGGCTATAGTGCCGCAAGTGTAAGTGCGCAGTGATGACTCTTTTCTTTTCTTTTTCTTTCTTTTTTTTTTTTTTTTACCTTGGAGATTTTTTTTTTGTTTTTTTTTTTTATTTTATTTTTCATTA
>VUQG01017619.1:165998-178591 GCA_015106755.1 Etia nguti
TGTATTTAAGTTTCCCTCACCCTTTATGTGTTTCATGCTGCGTGTCTTATGTTCTCAAGTTTGTATTGTCATGCCTGCATCTCATGTTTCCTGTTTTATTTTGAAGGTCTGTGTCCTATGTCAGTGCAGTCGGCTTTGCTTCTTTTGTCTCGTTATGTCAGATTTGTGTTAGCTGTTTCCCCATGTGTTTCCACTTTCCCTAATCACCCTTGTGTGTATTTAGTCTGTGTGTTTCTATTCAGTCATTGTCAGGTCGTCTGTTGTTTCTCGTCATGTTTCCATGTCTCTATGTCTCCAGGGTTTTTTTTTTTTTTTTTTCTTTTTTTTTTTTTTTTTTTTTTTTTTTTTTTTTTTTTTTTTTTACCTTGGAGAAATGTTATGTTGGTTGTTGCATTAATTATACCTTACATCACAGCTGTCCCTTGCATGTATTGGGCTGCCGTTCAGCAAAACTTTGATATTTGTTGAAGATATTAAAAAAACAAAAATAGGCATCAGTTGAAGAAAGGTAAGTTTTTATGGGGAAAAAAAATCACCTTCCATTTCCTGGCTGTGGTTGCTGAGTTAGTTGAGGATGTAATTCAGACACTGATATCCTCTCCAGAGATGACTTGCTATGCGATGGAGTGTTTGGGCATCCGCTCCCCAGGTCAGACAGAAGATGATGCAACGGCATCTTGGAGTTTTATGCTGTCAAATCTGGAGGTGCATGAGTGTTGTGTGCATGAGAGGGGGAACGGCTAGGGAGGGGAACAAACAAGGAGACTGCATTAACCTTTGGTCTGCTGGAGAGGGGAGGGCACAAGCGGGCCGGGCTGGTTGAAGGGACACCCCATAATCAGGCTCCTGTCAGTGCTGTTTCCAGGAGATTAATTCAGCTGGTTTCAATTCCAGTCGCTGCTCCCGTAGCCTCAACGCAGGGTACACATATTGCCCTGTTTAAAACACATGCACATGGCACTGACTCAATTTAACACAGGAATAGCTGAGGGGGAAGGCTGTGTCACGGGAGTAGCCTTCATTCCTTACAAACACAAATAACATGCATCAACAAGAAAGCAGAAATCTCAGTCCGTCCCAACAGAGAAAGGAATCCAATCAAAAATTGAGATGCAATCTCAGCAAGAATAGATGTTTGAAGAGAAATGTAAGTCTTCTCTTGCAGTTAACACAGCGATTACATGAAGCTGTGACACTCCCGAGCTGAAGTTCCCATTTGGACTAAACACCTGCTCTGAGCTAGACATACAGGCAGAGCTGCCAGACAGAGCCTGGCTGTTGTGGCCAGAGGCTGAGGAGTTTCTACTGCAGCTAACTAATGAACTGATGAGACGGCAGTGCTGAGGAACAGGTGATACAGGAGGATAGTGACAGAGACGTAGGGGTCCACCGTTAGTTACCTGTAATAGCCGGGATGACGATGTGCACCCCGGCACTGGGCTGACAGATGTCGGGGTTCTTCTGATCATCCATTTTCCACAGCGCGTCCGTAAAAGGTCCCGTGGCATTGATAACACATTTGGCTCTGACATCAAATTCCTGCCCTATGAAAGAAAACAGCATCAATCACCAGGGGCTATTCATCTGTGGCTGGTGACAAGCCGGATTATTAATTTATCAGCGAACGCCCCCCTCTCTCCGTAATAGAGTGGCTCGAGTGTGTCCATGGGAGACTTCCCAGGATTGTAATTAATAGGAAACAGACATACCTAATTTCCCTCTTGCCTCTTTGTGTCACAGAGTAGCTCAGTGGCAGTGACTGAGGGTCTTTTGAAATTGTGGAAGGGAAATGTTTGTTAATGTGATGCTTGATGTTGACGAGCTACAGTATATAATGGGATGCATATCAAAAGATACCATGAGGATGGCAAATGATCTGTTTTGGCAACAAGATGAATGACGAGCTACCTTTAAAAATTTGATGTGCGATGCTGCCACTGCCAAGAGAGGCAAAGAAAAGAACAGGAATGACTGCGTTCGTAAGCCAGAAATTCATATCTCTGTGAGCGAGAAAAAAAAAATGAAAAAAAAAAGACAAAGAAAAAAGAACTGATGACAAAACTGTTTTTATTATCCTTTCAGTCTGAGCCCTCCCTATGTGAGGCCCTCCTCTCACATTATTAAAGTGAGACATCTCCTCCAAGAGCACACTTCCATCTTTTAAAACATCAGGGGGTGGTCATGTGTTGAGATCCTCAAATCTTGGTTATTCATGAAATGTTTCAGAATACCATCTTTTACCCTTAACTGCTTTATTCTTCCAAAGCCAGCCCTATGCATGACATTTAAAAGGTAAGTAAGGCCATTTGGAGTACGCTAATTCTGTCTTATGTTCCTCCCTACAAGATCTGAAGCAGTCCTCTACACCATAAAACGCTTATAAAATATTAAAAGCCCCTGCATTAGATGTGCAATGACTATGTGCAAACTAGCACTGAGTAAGAGGCGCTGGGAGGAACCCTGTTGTGAGGGCTAGAGAAAGTGGGAATAGAGTGAGGCAGGAAGGAAGGAAGCGGCTTTTGTTGGATTTACCTGTGATCACATCCCTGCAGTGCGCTCCGCAGACCCTCTCCTTCCCCGTCTGAGGGTCTGCCCTCTCCAGTAGGTGCACCACTTCAGTGTAATTGGCTATGGCAGCCCCATACCTGGCAGCAGTGAGGGCGATGGCGAGGTTCATTCGAGCATCGTTGTGTTGTCCTGCAGCGGGGGGACAGGACCAGAGCAGGGGGATGTGAGTCACCCCAAGCCTGTGACTGGTGGTATGGAAGTGTGTCGGAACCGATATGTCACATCTGTCCCTGTCACTTTGCATCAGTGCGATGGCTGCTCTGGCCACACAAGGAGCACACTTAAAGCCACAGTGGCCCTTTGGCCTGAGTGTGGGGCCCCGGCAGCCCCTCCCCTCTCCTCTCCTACACTGGGAAGGGTAACCGCTTCTCGGGAAAAGGAAGGGAATGCAAGGAATAGATGCACTGATGCCCTCAATATACAAAGAGTGCAGAGGAGCTAAAAAAAATGGTTGTTTGAGAGTGTGCCTCTTGTGTGTAGTGCATAATAGTTACTCATGTATTTTGAAGATTTCATTAAGATTACTTTACTAGTTTTGTGTGTACAACTTCAGCAGGCTTCATTTTAAAAGAGAGCAGTGATCAGTGAAAACGGTCACGTCTCCTCCTAATAATCACATTTTTCAATATGTCAATATGACGGTAAACAAATCTTGACAGCGGCTGATCTTCCTTTCTAGAAGAAGATCCCTTGGCAGAATCCTTTTAATGAAGAGAGAAATCAAGTATCAAGATTTATGGATTAATCCCTCTTCAGCTCTAAAATACCAGAGATCTATATTCAGAGTCACAAGGTCACAAGTTTTGTAATTTAAATGAAAGGGTCTAAAAGGTGACAAATGAACAAAGCCCAGTTTCATTAGGAAGTGATTCTTATGTACATCTTTGAAGATTTATTGCTGGACAATCCCTTGGTTCAAAAGTAAAGAGAGAATAGAGATGATTAATCACTTTTAATGTTGGTGTCTCGGGTGACTTTCTTTCTATTTGTTATTGCCAAGGAAGTTCAAGTCCTCATTGTTGGCCAGGGAAAATGTTGCTACTTTGCAGGAATGAGCAGGGTCCTTTGTGCCCTGATTTATTTTACGTTTGAGCGACTTGAGGCTAGCTAGCTGGTGGGCTCTGCTTAATGCTACAGCATGCTGGAAGCCATTCCCTCACTACGGAAAATAAATAAATAAAACGAAGGGAAAAAGTAAAAAAAGAAAAGAAAAAAAAAGACCCAACAACAACAGATTTAAAGGCCACATTTTAGAATGAATTACATACAAGAGTATGCACCCTGCCATGATGTATTAGGAAGACCATAGAATCCACTTCTTCATCTCTGTAGGGTGAATGTGACCATTATAGTATGTGGTTAGCGAACTTATGCCACCGGTGGTGTATGAGCACACGCATGCACACACATACACACACACACAAGCGGCTAAGACTTGAGAGAGGCTTGGCACCGGTAGGCAGCGTCTGATCCTCGATGATTGCTGAGCCTTGTAGTGACCTTTGAACCCGTGATTCACAGCTCTCTGTTGTGGGGCCTGTCACAGATTGGCACTGGGCAAAGAAACAGGAGAATTAATACTACATTAAATGTCAGGAATTCAAGGATTAGTAAGATCACAGAACCAGGATTTATGAATGAGCAGCATAGCATGGGTATGATAACCCGGGACAGTGATGATGATAACAATAATGATGACGATAATTATTATCATCAGCAATTAAAAGCCAAAATGGCCAAATGACAGAGGAGAGCTAAATGAGCATCAAAGCTCCCTGGAGGACAGGAGCCCACCCCCGCCCTCTTTCTTGTTCCCTCCCTCCCATCGTGCCCCTACCTCAGCTCGGCTCACACCACCAGTCGTTCCAGCCTCCTGGAGGTACAAAACTCAGTGGAGTGAGAGGAACTCTGCGGCTGGACAAAATGCTGCAAAATGACAGGGACAATAATGACAATGAATTTCATGTCTTCCAGTCATAGAGCCAGAGATGCTTGGCTGGGCTGACTTGTCCAATTAAATTGTTACAGGTACAGCAGGAGATAGAGTTATTATCCCAGATTCTTTTGTCAATTACTCCTTTAGCAGAAAGAAGAAGGGCAGAGTTGAGCAGACAACAAGAGAAAAATATTTCCGTAATATGGGGGGAAAAAAGTTTCAACACACACCGGAAATGTGAAAATCATTAGGCATGGTAATATAATATTTTAAATACTCGTGCTGCTGTTGAATAGTTGGAGATTTATAAAAAAAAACAAAGATGAAGCGCCACTTTTAAATATTTGAAAGACTCTTAATACTGAATGGTTAGAGTTTATGATCCCTTGTCCATGTGATTTATGTGTATGAAGTTAAAAAAAAAAATCATTTCGTACTAAATTATATTTTTGCCAATACAACATTTTCTTAGGGTAAGGAATGTCTATTTGTTGAAACTATTTGACTATGATGGCTTGAAAAATCCCGGGGAGATGAACCCAAGCAGTCAAAACCCAATCCCCAATGAAGAAGGTCAGGACAGAAAATGTCACTGCCATAATGTACCCAGTTTTTTATGGGAAAAGAGGTGGAAAAGACAGCTGGAGGAAAAATTAAATACACGTAAATGGTATAATGTTTGTGATTTAATGAAAAAGAATGTGTATGATAAACACTATGGCTAAATTTTAAATCTTATTAACATAACAATTATTATAAACATTATTAAGTTAATATTCTGATGTGCTTCAGATTCTCTGCTTTCTAGAGGTAAAAAAAAAAAAAAGAAAAGAAAAAAAACCCACACTGGTACAAAACTGAACAAATATAAATAGCTCATGTAAAATACCCCCCTCTCCTACTTACTTCTGCTAAATGAATAAGGTTGACAGATCACTGCTCAGATAGTGGCCATATTCCCTCAGAAGTATGTTGCCTTTTTGCAGTACATGGGAATCCACATATCCTCAAATGCTAAATGAAGTCTGACAGATAGCCTAGAGAAACAAAGTTGGGAGTTTGAAGCTACAAGGGAGACCTTGAGTGAATGGGACATGCTATGTACACCCTGGATAACAATCAACATATGCTTTGTTTTTCTGATGCCAACACCAGGCACATATAGCCCGGAGAAAGATGGATCCTGGGACTGGTTGGAACGCAATGGCTACTGGCTATTTTCTGCTTTTTTTCCCTTTTTTTTAAAAATGTTGTTTCTAATTTGTTTACACTCACATAGACAGCAATTACACAGCTGTGTAAAACACAATATATTTAACTATATTACACAAAAACAAATAAAAACATCCACTGTACACCTACAATATTTAAAATGGCTGTTAATGTGCAACACACAATTTAGCACCACGTATATTTATATACATATATGTGAAACAAATCTTTTTCTTTTTTTTTACTGCAAATACAGAAAATCAGTTGTTATCAAAGTTGAATTCTTAAATGTGTATTCTACAAACTTGTTTTTCTCATAAGACAAGAAAAAAAAAAAACTTTTTAAAGCACGCAAAACAGGACAGACTTAGGGTTCTACAATTTGCAGTCAGATTGCTGCTATCAGCATCTCCAGCTGTGATAAGTGCTATAATTTTTAACATTACAAGTGAAAGTGATGCATACACTTTAACAGTGCATAGTAATGTGCACAGCACACTATATACTGCTCAAAGAAAGATTTCATGATTAGAGGCTTTGAGCAATAAACAGTGGCTCCCACAGCTTGTCTCTCTTGAGTCTGGTGGATTAAGAGAATCAGCACCTTGCAGCATTAGTGGAAAAAAAGAAAGCATTTCCATGGCTGATATGTGCCGAGGATGACTTGTTACTACATAGTCACACTCTTTTATCCCCTCTGTCTGCATTTTCCTCTAGGACAGCACTAAAAAAGACTTAATTTTATCATAGTCTTGAACTCTTTGACTGATGTTAGTTGGGCTAGGTATGACTTTGTGCAAACGAGGGAGGGGTTCCGCGATGGTGACAGGCAGCATGATGAGTTAAGAAGGTGCCACGGCCCGGCAATGAAAGAGAAATCAGAAAATCTCCTATCCCCCTCTCAGTAATGAACCACACCTGTACACTGCTTTAAATACCAGAGAGAAGCTTTAAATGTCAGGTGCAATTAAAGCTTATGATTCAAGGCTGCACCAATCAAATCAAGGCCTCTGAGTTCAACCAAGTCTGAGAGAGAGCAAAGGCGAGATGGAGCAGAGATGCCATGGTCTACTCTTCCTTTACCTTACACTTCAATGAGCCTTCAAGCCCAAAGGTGACTATAAAGTTTGCTACCAATCGGCCGAACTTCTACATCTTTTCGACTCCACGGCTTTATGGAGGGAAAGATTTACCGCCTTTGTTTGGTGTAGGAAGTGAAACTGATCTGAGATTAGGTGAAACTAGGAAAAATACAGGTTAATTGCTAAAAGATATTTGTGAGTCAAAAACAGAGTTAGATACGGTGGATATGGGATCCAGTGCATCCATTTGCCCCTGATCATGTTTGCTTTAAAAATTAATTAATTGAATAGTTTCATCAAATTTTAATCATAACCTTAATTTAATGTAATTTTTTTGGACTTTTTGAAGAAATAGATTAAACAACACATGGGCATGTATTTCATCTGATGACATCAGTGATTTAAAACAGTTCACTGTTATCAGAAAAGTTATTTCCTTAACAAAATAATATACCTTTTTTAGTGCACAGTCCTTTTGGAAAAAACTGGATAAGATCATATGTTTTAAGGGTAAATATACAAGCAGAAGGTTCAAGCAACCGGCTCCCAAATACCGTTGCTTTAATTTGCCCTGTGTAGCACAGGCTACATTTTACTGTTGAGCTGCTGACTAGGCAGCTGTGTTTCCTCCAATCACACTAATTGGTCTCTTCTGCTGCTCACCTCCAGCATCCTCATATGTTCATACAGATAGCAAAATAAGGCTCCTAAAGAAAACACAGGCTTATAATAATGAGATATCGCAAAGACTGAAACGTAACAGAAAATTGTGACATTTTACTTTGAACCTGGGTGACTCGTCTTAAACTACTTATAGCAAAAGAGGGTACATAAGCCTTGTTTCACCCATTACTGAGAGATAATTTCCCGAATTAATTTACAGTGTGATAGCAACAGAGGTCTGCTAAGTTGTAAGAATCCTTTAAAACAACTTCAGAAAATTCCAGGCAGGCAGTCATTCAAGGCAAACATGTCACTGCTTCCCGTGAATGAAAAATGAACATAGGGGGGTAAATAAAGCAATATGACCAGAGGGACCAGGAATTCTGCGGATAAGTGTCAGCTGCGGAGAAAAAATGAAGCATTTACCTGTTTGTAATCCAATTTCATGATGGCTTTCTGTAGATATCGGACTCCTCCGTGAATGAGCTTGGTGCTCCGGCTGCTAGTGCCTGATGAGAAATCGTCTCCCTGCACAGGGGCAGTTTTGAGATCTGACAATGGGAGCCAAGGAAACACATCAACATTTGGATACTTACTGTCCCAAATCTTTAGAATGGATCAAGATGCTATTCGCATATGCACAACTTTCCACTTTAATATTCATGACGAGAACAATATTGTGGGGCCATACATATTCCATTGGTTAAAAACAACAATCATTTCTACCACTATGACAGCATGAAGCACAAAGAGCAACCGCATATTCTGAGACCACATTTAAAAAGAACAAAACTTTAAAAAAAAAAGAAACCTAGAGAACGTATGCATGTTTTTAAACACTGAAGGAAGTCATATGACTTTCATAGCATTTTTAACAGTGAAATCGCTCTTTGCTTTGCCCATTAGAAGCTTCTTTGCAGTCCCAGATGGTTGGTAAATCCCAGTTTTGAAAAGAAGAAAGAAAGAATAACTGAGGATTAGAAGAAAGGGTTTGAAACCCCCCTCTTCACTGCCAATAGACAACCAGGGCAAATAAAGGGGCAAAACATATTTAAGAAGCCTCTCACCAGCAGCATAGATAATTGATTTGGTATGTAATGGTAACCACATGAGGATGCATGCCCTCACTGGAAGAGAACAAAAGAGTTTTCATTTATTTTTTTGGTGACTAGACCAAAGCTCGTAGATGTGTGAAGGGGAGAAATCCTCCCAGTTCAAACGTACTGCTGCTCTAGACTTTCTAGCAGACGTGTGAAGCATCTTACAGAGGAAGCCCCAGAGAGGCAGCTTGGAAAGCAGCTCCACCACAATGGGAAGGAGGTTATGCAACATCAGGATGGCGAATACCCATTTGCAGTTGCAAACAGAGGCTGAACAAGACTCTGCCATGAAAAATCCTTTCGGAAAGCTCCTCACAGAAAATATCATGCTGGTACTGTACGAAAAAACTGGGATTTATTGGTTTTTATTACTTTTGCCTGTAAAACCCAGATACAGATCCCTGTACACGAGGGAAAATTTGATTTTTTTAAAAAATTTTTTTTACTAAAAAAAGTTGGACCACAAAATATTGGGAACCAGGATAAGGTGGGATTTTCCTGTTTTTTTCTCAGTGTCAATAAATCCCTGATTTAAAAACAAACACGACTGTGCTGTTTACCTCTCAGTACTGTCTCTAAAAATGTATTTACAGGGGCAGGATGGTGTGCATGGGTTTAATTTAAAATCATCCCCAGTGTCCAAATGTACATGTCACCCACATGAACTGTTTGACCTGTTGATGTGTTTTTAATACAGCTATGAGCCTTACCAGGCTTTGCATAAACGTATAGCACACACTTTTCAAGGCAGAAACTTGGGAAAGCACACTTGTGATAGAGATTATTATCATTAGGGGTAATCCCGCTTTTATGCAGGCTAGTTTATTGTCATGGTTTACTGTAACACTACACTTGTAGTCGGAATGTTTGTCATGAAAAATATCAATGATTGTAAAGATATTTAAAGGATTTTTAAAGCTTTTGCTTGCAATAAGAAAAAAGGTAAAACTATATAGCAGCACTTTTTACAGCATATAGAAACTTTTGTGAATATACATTCAGAATTTTTAAAAAGTGTAAATCAATCTGACTATGAGGTTGTAATGAGCAGTTAGGGCCCCTTAAACAACCACCTGTTGTCTTTCATCTCACGCCTCTGGTTCCCGTGAGTCCTCTCGATGGGGTTCTTCTTCTATCTATTTAGTCCCCCTTTTACCTGTTCAGCCACCTTCACATGCAACACTCAGGCCTATAGCATCCATGCAAAAGAAATCCAGCCATCCATTTCATTGTCATATGACTCCAGGGGACAGTACACATTAATAAATGTGTTTCATTATTATGCATATGTCTTTATATTCCTCGTGATGGATTTAGGAAAAAGAAGCCATGTATTTTCTGTGACAAAGCTGTCAGACACCATCAAACAATAAAAAACAATACATCACATGCTTATTTATATTCCACTCCCAATAACATTTCAAAATATTGTCTTTCTAGATTAATCACAGAATCTGCATGTGGCGAGCAGACGGACAACACTGAGACACGTTAACAAGCAAACTTGACTAATTGCAAGACTGATGATGATGATGATGATAGAGCTGGATTATCTAAAATAAGCAAAGCAGAAGAAGACAAATGGCATTCGCTCTCAAATTCAGTGCAACTGTGAGACACGTCCACATTATGGAGGCACCATCAACCATTTGTTAGAAATAATATGCAGCAGGTAATAGTGAACAGAATGGAAACTAACTTTCACTTAGTCGCCTGTTGTTAATGAACACGTTTAAGGTCTGTGCAACACCGAGTGAAATTATGTTACAAGTATCGTCTTTATATCCACGTTGAAATTTTATACAGTAAACACAATCTGAAGCATCCTTTTTATATTAATAAGACTTTGTTAACAACACTACTCATTGCTCTGCAACACTGAATCTCACATGTTTTTTCTTCTATTCTGTCAGTGCAGTAGGGCCATAAAATAAAAACAAGCCTCCTCCTTGCACTGACAGCGGTTCCCATTACTGCTACCTCCTCCTGTAATGCCCAGATACAGCTCAGTTGGTGAGCAATAGAAAAAAAAAGAAGAAAAATCAACAATGAGCTTTGCGGTGTACAGTAGCCTAAGCAATCCATTGCTTAAACAAACTGCATACTGCAGGCATTGTGTGGTAGGTAAATTGCACGTGGAATTTATGGATTGGAACTTTTCTTAGGTTGCACAAACTCCAAAGTCCTAATAAAAGAAATGCGTGATGGTAGAAAGTAATTAAATACATTTACACAATTACTGTATTTAAAAAGAAATGTGAGGGACTTGTAGTCTGCCTGCTTTCACAGGAGAAATGATATTTTTACTCCACTATGCAGACTTTACAGTCATAGTTTCTTATTACCTGTACATAAAACACTTCATAAACTTGTAAAATATAATACATAGTTAGTGTTAGCTCTTCAATATACTGGAAATCTCTCCTGGGGTCTGCCCCACCTTTCGCCCTGTGACAGTTAGTATAGGCTCCAGAGCCCCGGAATTGGACAAGTAGATGGGTGGATAGTTATTTTGACAGTAAGAAAACCAAAACAAAAAAACAGCATCTGAATGTCTTTGCAGGTTTTCCGTCATCCAGGTTATAATAATTTATCTGCTCAAAAAGAAACCAACTGGACTTCTTTATGAATATGCTTCACCTCTAAGAGTCTTTCTCTGTTTTCAAATGAGTCCCAGGTATTCAACCCACAGTGGGGTTGTCTTCTAGGTGAAAAATATCTGTATCTGTATATAGAAACTTAGCTTGCTACTTTTTTGTTACTCATAAAGTGCTTGTTCAATACATAACTGTGTTCACTTTGAAAAACAAACAAACTCTAATTTAAAAGAAAAAAATATAGCTGATAGTTAATAATGACACACTAAAGTGGTCACAAACTTACACAGTGTAGCGGTGGGTGGTTTGATGATACGATGCCCACATTTTCAGTGTTTCCCACATGTTGTGCATGTACCTAAGATGTTGTGCCGAGACTCATGCAATTTAAAGAGGTAGAGTGTGCGGTTACAAGATTTAAATGCTAAATGCCTCGTGCAGACTGAACTAAAAAATCTTCAAGCTCAACTGCATTTCTTTTGTTCCTCAGGAATACATCCACCAAATGTGATGAACAGTCGTGGAGAAATGCAAGGAGACTCATATACAGAGGTACATTCATTTAGTAGTAAGATAAAAAAAATACATATTTTTTTACTTGTAATCTGATAATGGTACTTTTACTTTTTTTTCACAATGATCTGAATACTTCTTCATTACTCGATACATGGCTAATGCAGCCTTTCCTGTTTGTGGAGAAACAGGTCTGCCTCCTCACAACACAGTTTGGACGCTTCATGGCAAACTGAACCCATGAGAGGAAAAATCCTCTCCTCCAGCTGCTTAGAAGGGAAAGCCTTCCAGCTTAGGCAAAGCTTTATCCAATTCCCTCATTATCCATTCTAGGACACTTTGGTGGGGCCGAAATGGAATCGCAGCAAATTCCAGTACACAAAGAAATCTGCCGCACTGTCTGGCCTGTCAGAGGAGCGTGCCCATGCAAACTGTAAAATCTAATGAAACCCCAAATGGATTGGATGGAATAAAAAATTGTCTGAAGCAGAGCACATACACTTATTAGTGATCTACTAAAATAAATGATCTGAGTTTGTTACTTTTAAGGCAAGAGTAATCAATGCTTTATATCAATGATCTTTTAAAAGTCCAATAGCCAGTGGCACTGACATGGTATATAGGAGTCTTTAAGGTCCACATTCATAACTATTAGAAAGAAATTCACTTTACAATATTTAGCGTCCTCTCAACCTTTCATAATTCAGATATGTTATTAATCAAAGAAACTGACAAAGAAACTAATGGTTTGTCTGATTTTCACTGGGGCACAATCCAGCCAGCAATTGATTGTGAAACCAGGGACACCTGCAGCTTCGGAATACATTTTCACTTTCAGGAGGATTGAAAAAAAAAAAAAAAAAAAAACAACAACACAAAAAAAAAAAATTCCCAAAAAAAAAAAAAAAAGGAACTGAAAATT
>VUQG01017619.1:181847-194772 GCA_015106755.1 Etia nguti
GACACTGATTACACACACACACACACACACACACACACACACACACACACACACACACACACACACACACACACACACACACACACACACACACACACACACACACTACCAGCGCTATGAATAGGCAGCCCACCTCGCAGACCCCACCCCATCTGATGTCTAAATTTGGAACACAATTGAAATAGCCTACAGAAATCCTGTCACAAGATAACAAAGAATAATACTGACCCCTGCTTCATTATGGCTATTTCATACAACTACAGTGAGTCTAGCATTGTGACGTTGTGACATAAATGTGCCTTATATATGTGTCCCGGTGTACACTCATCTTAATTTCACATTCAAATAACGACAACCAGGCCATGCATAAACCCAGTGCTAGTAAGGAGACGTGTTTCAACCTAGGGGTGTGTGTACGTTTGTTTTAATGCCACAAAAATACACAGCACACTTGGCTACATATTGGCCTGCTGCAACCTTGGAGTGTACCTACATTTTTTGGGAGTAGTGCATGGTAGTAAATGAACTTTCCCCGATTATAAATACTATTCCCGCATGCCAGAACAGTGAGGAAAACAACAGTGACAGCACCACCAGTCCATCGGAAACGTGCATCATTTACTTTAGAGATTTGTGGCAAATACATCGAAATTATATCACGTAGACTCATGTCAGCTTAAAACAAGCATGACGTAAACCCTGTGCAAACACCAAGGTGTCTGAACTGAGTTTAGGTGGGTTTATCCTCCACTACATCTCTGCTAATGTCCATGTGGGAAGCAACACAGAACACATACCACAAGACAAACATACTCACCAGAAAAATTGGGGCTTGAGAAAGCTCCCGAGGAGATTGGTCCGCGTCGTTGTCGACGCCGATGACGTTGCCCACTGAAACACGTGGGCCAGGGTATCTAGAGCTCACATAAACAAAGCCACATTGGCCAGACTGGATAGTCGAAGCTCGTGTCGCTGTTGGTGCGCGGACTCACTCGGTTTCCCTGCTTGGCATTGCGTGTACCTACGCTCGTGATTTGGAGCTTTTACTAAAATTGATGAATACCACCTACATGCTTATCGCATGGACAGAAAGTCACGATCCTGATGTGAAAAAGGTAAGATTCATTCATCTTTTTCTTGAAACATTATCTCCGACTTCACTCGTCCTGTCCGGCTTCTCCGAGGCATTGAAATCTTTTTTTTTTTTTTAATGTAAGTCTTTTTTTTTTCCAGCCTTAAATTGAAATTGCACGCAATTAAGTTTGACTCAGACTATTCAGATGTGACTGTCATTTGATGCCACATTTCAAGTTTCTGCTTTTTAGACAAGTTTTTACTAGTGTCAAGTGCGCAAAGTTGGTCTGTTCGCGTCGAACCAGCATCTTAACAAAAGAAAAGAAATACTTCTAATTTGATTTCTATATCATGTTGTCCACATTCACTAGAACACTGAATAAAATGCTATGCACGTTTGGAAATGGGGTATGGTTTGCGCACAAATAGACTTATGCTTAACGAATGTGGGATCTCTCTTTTTAGAGAGATTGTTTTATTGTATAATCTAGTAACTCCAAAGGTTTGTGTTTTTATTAAGGGAAGAACCAGAACAGAGTCGCATTCTTCTATCCTGACACCCACACAACAGCTCCTGACATTACCCATTTCAAGTGTCACCGGAAAACTGTCAGAAGACTTGAGGTAGGATGTGAAAAAATTATGTGTTAAAGTTTCATTTTTACCTGAAATCCCACACTTCTTTAAATTAGTGCAGTTTTTGCTTTGGGAATTTCATATAATTTTACATTCATATATAAAATTTTCCCTCTCAGTTTAAACATTTATGTGAAAAATTCTGATTTGTTTGCACCCGTCTGGTTTTCAGCCATGCCCTGCGTTCAGGCTCAGTATGGATCATCACCTCAAGGAGCCAGTCCAGCTTCCCAGAGCTACAGCTACCACACCGCAGGAGAATACAGCTGCGACTTCTTAACACCCGAGTTTGTTAAGTTTAGCATGGACTTGACCAACACTGAGATCACAGCTACTACTTCTCTACCAAGTTTCAGTACATTCATGGACAACTATAACACCAGTTACGACGTTAAACCGCCCTGTCTGTATCAGATGCCCCACTCTGGAGAGCAGTCCTCTATCAAAGTGGAGGACGTCCAGATGCACAGTTACCATCAGCAGAGCCACCTGCCACCTCAGTCGGAGGAAATGATGGCTCACTCTGGGCCTATGTACTTCAAACCCTCCTCGCCTCATGCCCCAAGTACGCCAAACTTCCAGGTTCAGCCTAATCACATGTGGGAGGACCCTGGCTCCCTCCACAGTTTCCACCAGAACTATGTTGCGGCCACGTCTCATATGATAGACCAGCGCAAGAATCCGGTGTCAAGGCTTTCGCTCTTCTCCTTCAAACAGTCCCCTCCCGGTACTCCAGTTTCCAGCTGTCAGATGCGGTTCGACGGGCCGCTGCACGTGTCCATGAACCACGACAACCCGGGCGCACACCGCGGCCCGGACGGCCAGAGTTTTGCGGTGCCCAGCGCTATACGGAAACAGGCTGGCCTGGCCTTTCCTCACTCGCTGCAGCTCAGCCACGGGCACCAGCTGATGGACAGCCAAGTGCCATCGCCCCCGTCCCGAGGATCTCCGTCAAACGAAGGTCTGTGTGCGGTATGTGGGGACAACGCAGCCTGCCAACATTATGGAGTGAGAACCTGCGAGGGCTGCAAAGGATTTTTCAAGGTGGGCTGAAATGACAGCAACAATGAATGCGTGTTACTGTTTTTACGTCAGCAAGACATTCTGTGATTATTATTCACAGCGCAGTGTGTTAAATGCTGCTCAGTTACTTAAAAACCAAAATAAATCAAACGCAACACAATAACACTGAAACCCGACTTTAATACAACTGTCAGTGCGCACACAAAAAAGAACCACATGGCGGTCATACCTGTCCACACAGGCGTGACATCGAATGAAAAGAAAAAATAACCAACACCACTAATGTGTATTTGCTGATCTTCTCTATTGGTTCATACAGCACACTTCAAAACATTAAATATGAATTATATTATATTGTTGTCATCATTTTCCCCTCCAAGTTGTGCGTCAGAATTGTGTGACCTTGGAAATGGGCCCGAAAGTTGACTGTTTTCTCTCTCTTTCTCTTTTCAGCGCACCGTACAGAAAAATGCAAAATACGTGTGTTTAGCAAATAAAAACTGTCCTGTTGACAAACGCCGAAGAAACCGTTGCCAGTTCTGCCGTTTCCAGAAGTGCCTTGTCGTCGGAATGGTGAGAGAAGGTACGTTTGGGCTATGCATTTAATTATTTCTGTCCCGGTAGTTAATATTTTTCCTCTGACACACTGGGAAACGTGCGTAATGCAGTGCTGGGTTGTGAATTTATCCACATTCAGATATTTACGCACACCAGCTGGAGTTTGTATATCGATGATTTATCTAAATCACATATATATATTTATATATTTTTGCCAACGCAGTAGTTCGAACGGATAATCTAAAAGGTCGAAGAGGACGCCTACCATCCAAACCCAAAAGCCCCCAAGAGCCTTCACCTCCCTCGCCGCCGGTCAGCCTCATAAGCGCACTTGTTAGGGCCCATGTGGACTCCAATCCCTCCATGTCTGCTTTGGACTACTCCAGAGTAAGTGAACCTAATAATCCCAGAAATAAAAAGTCACACACTCACAGAACATTTAAAAAGAAAAGAAAAAAAGAGTTAAATATTATTCAGAGAAAGCAGATAAAACGAGACTGGCGACCCTTTTAATTTAGTCCTGCTTTAGGTAACAATTTATTACCCTGAAAGTTTTCTGTAATACATCGCTGAATTCCAAACTTTGTCAGCCTTTTAATGTGGCATATTTTAAGTGAGCTGCACTGAAATGCAGAACTTAATAAAAAGGAGACATGAAATCAAAGGTAAAAAAAAAAAAGAAAGAAAAAAAACCCTCTCTCTCCTTCTTGGAAATGGGCATTTGCAATTTCACGGATTATATATTTTAAAGGACCTCATTAAGGCGCTGTTTAAATTAAATTCCAGTTCCAGGCTAACCCTGACTACCAAATGACTGGAGACAACACTCAGCATATCCAGCAGTTCTATGATCTCCTGACGGGCTCCATGGAGATCATCCGAGGCTGGGCGGAGAAGATCCCTGGCTTTTCTGATCTACCAAAGCAAGATCAAGATCTCCTCTTTGAATCCGCCTTCCTTGAACTTTTTGTCCTACGGCTGGCATACAGGTGAGACTGAGTAATTACTAAATAAAACAATTTAGGCTTTAGATAATCGTCAGTCCCTCCTTCAAGCTTCATTGCTTTTGGCTTTATTAGCCGCCCAATAATTAGAAGGCTCTTGAATCCACATTTATTGCCAAGCGTAATTAATGACATTTTGTTAATAACTGCAGGTCCAACCCAGTGGAAGGAAAGCTTATTTTTTGTAATGGAGTGGTTTTACACAGACTACAGTGCGTCCGTGGATTTGGAGAGTGGGTAGACGCCATCGTGGAGTTTTCTTCCAACTTGCAGAGTATGAATATAGACATCTCAGCTTTCTCCTGCATCGCAGCTCTGGCCATGGTAACAGGTGCGTAAAGGCGACGGTGCATTTATGAACACTGGATGAATCACAACGCTTATGAAAAATGAGAGGGTTAACGTATCATAGATTATTTATCAGTGTCTTTTTTTTCTTTGTTAATTGTATTTTTCAGAGCGACACGGACTTAAGGAACCCAAGAGAGTCGAGGATCTCCAAAACAAGATCGTCAACTGCCTCAAAGATCAAGTGACATTCAATGGCGGTGGCTTGAATCGTCCCAACTACTTGTCAAAACTCTTAGGAAAGCTCCCAGAACTGCGCACACTATGTACCCAAGGTCTGCAGCGTATCTTTTACCTAAAGCTAGAGGACCTAGTCCCTCCGCCAGCAATAATTGACAAACTTTTCCTCGACACCCTACCTTTCTGAGTCTGACTCAATGGCGAACCTCAAAGAACTTCCAAAAGACTATTTGTGTCAGACTTGACCGATTTTTAACGTTGTTATTTCTGAATATTTGCAAGCTCCATATGCTAACAGAACAACCACATTATGAATATAAATTCGCGAAAAAGTAACAGGAGGGGAAAAAAGACAAAGTCTAATGGCTGTGCAGGCCTTGATTTTTTATTTTTTATTTTTCCTTTTCTCTCTTTTTTTTGTGCCAAACAACTGAATTATCACTGGTTAATGCTCTCCGGTGGACAAACTGTCATCAAATTTAACTTGGTCTTGCAATCATTTACTGTTTATTTAACTTCGGCTCTACTGATTCAGCATACTCAGATGTAATATATTCCATTTATATAGAAATATATAAACCCACGCACACACACTGTATATTATGATAGATTATGTGATGCCTCCAATGCATCGGTTTATAACATGTGTAAAAAGTTTGTTATAATGAAAATATTTAATTTTCTTTTCTCTTTTGACTCGTGCCTATGTGTTTCTGACAGGATCCCAAAAGCATCCAGAAAAGACAACGCATGATCTAGTTTCTTTTTTTTCTCCCTCCCATTTTCCTTTTTCTTTTATAGGCACTTGCTGAGGTGATGTCTATATATAATATATACCGGACACTATGTAGTCTGCTAGATTTGATACTGATTCGTAGTTATGGCACTCCTTTTATGTATGACGCATATGTGGAAAAATATTTCATCTGTATAGAAAATGAGGGACCCATGGTGTTTGTAAAACTGTCAGACATTCCTTGTTTGTATGTGCTGTAAGTATTGTTGCTGTTGAATATAAACGTTTCTATATATTTATTATTTCTATTGCCAAGAGCTACACTAAGCATGGTGCAATTTAAACGATTTCAAACCATCCAAGTTTCATGCTGAGCACGTTGTCTATGTTTTATGTCTTATAAGCGTCTAGGTAGTTATAATTTAACACGTTTTGGAACTGAAAAATCCCACCTTATATGAAGAGGTCCATGAGTGTGTGATATAGGCCTACATCTTTGGCATCATGGTGTACTTACAACTTCTGTAACGCATTTGGTGCCGAATTCAAAAACTTTAGAGAGAAAGAAATATTTAATGTTTACAAATAAACTTTTAAATCGATCATTTGCTAAACACTTTCTCTGAAATTTATTCTTCAAATTCCGACTTTCCCAATCCCCAAGAGAGCGAGGCACAAGAGAAATGACACATTTTCTCATTAAAACTTCTTCACTGAATTCTCAGTTTTGTGAAAACTGTTGCGATCAGCGCTCAGGCTCGATTGCGCAAAAAACCCCAAACGTTTTATAAGGACACCACAATAATAATAATTTCTGTTATCATCCTGTTTTAAATAAACGTGACACGATGCTGAGATATTAGGTCAAACGAATGGAGTAAGTCATTGCATTAAAAGATGAAATATTGTAAAGGCAGGCCAATTTTACTTGGATTTGGATTTTTAAATTTGACAAAAATATGAATCTTTACAGAGGCGCATTTAACGACTTCACAATTTTAAACTTTAATTTTCCGACTCTACTGAGCTTATATTTCATTTATACAAATTCAATTTAATCCACTTACAATTTAGAAGTTCTAAAGTGTCGCCATGCGTGCAGGTGTGTATTTCCAATTTCCATTTATTTCTAATATTTTAACAAATAAAAAGTGACAATTTTATGAGTTTATCCTTTGCCGATAAAACATTTTCCTCCCTTTTCTAATGTCGCTAACTGTTTAACTAAAGAAGCGATGCAATATATTAAACACAGGAATTTAAATAGAACATAAAACACAATTTCTCGAACGACTACTGAAATAAGAACATCGGATTTCAGCTTATAATTCATCTAATTTATCTGGATGTTTTTTTGCTGATGTAGCGCGGATGATTATAAAACTTTAACTTTGTGGATCTCGACTTTCCTCGTTACCAAAAAGGGGATTAAGAATGTGACGCCCAGCTTTACATTATCACAGTCTGTGTACAAGGTGTTTTTGTTTTTTTGTTTTTTTTGCGCTTCCGCTCTACTGACCTTTTATAATTTAAAATCAGACTTTTAACCTATCCTACCGACAAATCAGATCACAGCCAGAACTAAACAGTTTTACAGTCGGCAGTTTTCTGGCATGAAAAATCCGTCTACATGCAACTTGCCATTATAAATAAGAAGAAAAAGGCGTTCGAAAAGCTTTCTGAGAGGTGAAACCCGGTTTGAGCACAGGTAGCGCAGGCTTATATTTCGCGTTCCAGCGCTCCAGTTGTCTGTGAAATTTAAGTGAAGAGACATATGATGATGCACAAACAGGAAAACCTTACTGTGCCGTTGTGCAGCGATTTGTTTTTCAAACGGAGGCCAATGTTTGATGAAAATAAAACGATAACCAGTTTGTTTTTAATAGTTTAATAATACCCCAGCTTTTACCGACAACCCCCCACAAACCCCCCGGGAATGAAGTTCCGTGCCTCTTATTTCTTCTACATCACCCCCCTTCCGCTGTATCGGCCATTAAAGTACACAGGTAAAAACGTCCCTATGTAGGCGGTATCCTTTAATCCAGTGCACTGATTAATCTCATGCAACTGCAGTGAAGCTTTTTTTGTGAGATGTCGCTGCACATCACATCTGCATATTGTGGACTGCACAAGTAGAAATACAAGTCATTTAGAAATGTATACAAAACGGCTGTGATTAGCTTGAACAAAGTGAGGCAGGGCCGCTGTCACTAAGCCTTTCCTTCAGTCTATCAGGAGGGAGAAGTGACGCGAGGCTCTGAGGCATGTCTGGGACTTATCCACAACGATTCCACATTTATCACATGATCAAGATGAAGGGAACAGCTTATTTTGAGAGATATTAGCAGCAGGCAATAAATTGTCTAAATAATTAGATCGTCACTGTAAAGTGCTAATTCCAAGGCAAATTGGGATTGTGCTCAGAACCAGTTTGCTGACATTTAGCAGATCTGTTGAAAGGGTGCATTACAATGTCACAAGTTTCCTCTATTGACTCTAAGTACAGTTAGGTTTTATACATGTCTATCTCAATACAATAAAACATGACACATGTAGCCAACACTTCTGTCACTGTTTGTGCATGATTATATATATGCTGCAAGACTTTGAGTCTCAATTTATTAAGTGCCTAATTTCTTCCCCACTCTTGGACACCAGCGAAAGGTTAGGCGTGATTGTGTGAGCACAAGTTGGTCTACAAGAAAGAAAGGAAAATCATTTTTTTACTTTTACAGTCTTGTGTTGAGTCCCTGCACACAGAACAACAACGAAAGCCAGCAGGTGGAGGTGGCCGTCTCCCGAGAACAAAGCCCGCATATCTGCTGCTAAGTGCTCATACACAAGGTGAGAAAGACATCGAATTAAAAATCTCTCAGCCTTAGAAGAGAAATGAACTCTGCACACTGTGGCAGTCTTGGATTTGGTTGCACGCTCACCTGTACACCGTGGTGAAGCTGACAGGTTCATGTGTGTTGTATATGGTGGATTTAAAGTGTTGCCAGTCAGTTGTAGGTGTTTAATCTGAAAATCATTTTCCACTTTCAACTGACCATCATTATTTTATTATAATATGCAACACTGTCAACTGCTTTTATTTATATTATTTTAATCGGGAAGCCAAAATGTGTTAATTAACAGCTAGATCATTGCATCACCTGACACCTGAAGTGGGAGACCACCACACCGTGCATCTTTGCAGTACATGAGAACTTAGTAGATATCTAAAGAGCAAGCATCACTTTTGCTGAAACTACATTTAGATGGAGAAGAACTACACTGTTTTTAAAGTGCAGAACCAACAAGTAGCAATCAGCAGCAGTCAGAAGGACATAAGGAAGAATAATTATAAGGATGCATGAATACATCTGATACAAACTTCTGTGCAAAATAGTACAAAAGTGGCAGCCTACGCGCTGACCACTGTCTGCTCTCTCGGGATACAGCAAGTGAGCTTGGTCACAGTATTTATTTTCTCTGGCCTGGATAAAACAAAGCCAGGTGAAAAATGACTTTTTAAAATTCTTTTTGTCTTTTATAGTTGCCAATGAAAGTCATTTTGAGGTACAAAGGGAGATGAAAGCTTGTGAAGTGGATCTATATGTCTGCACACCACATGGCAGTCTTTATTACCTGTATCTAGCCATCTTTCAAATGAAGGCCATTTAAACAACTAAGGTTACATTCACTGCCTTTTCGACAGCCTTTTTCTGCATCTTTTTGTTTATTCAGTGCATCCAGCCTTCCCTTAACCTCAGCATCAATTTCTTTCGTGTTACCTTTCCCTCTGTTTAGGCAGTGAAGCACTTTGCTGTGGGAGCCTGCAGTAAAACATGTTGATTACACAACTTATGAATCTCATGAGTCTTGCCGACTATTGCTCTAAACAAAATGAATGAATAATGAGTTGAAAGATGGCCCTTTGGATACGACTGTCTATAGTTATATTACTGTGACTATTTGATTTAACATATTGAAATGCTGATGATTGTCCAATAAATAATGCAAAAAGCTGATTTCCGAGCGGCGAGGCAGGAAAAGAATTCCACCTTGCATATAGATGGAGGTGAGCCATGTCTGTCCCTCTCAGCCTGTGGCCCAGAGCAGCTTTATCATTCATAGGACTAAACAGACAATCAATTCAGCAGCCGTGTATGAAGGATGAAGGGATGCGACAAGCTGTGAATGATGAGAAGCCAAAAATCAAAGGCCTCACTCCTTCTTAGCTCTAATAGCCATTACCAGCCCAGACAGCACCAGTAAAATGAGGTTAATCATTCGCACAGATCCTTTCGAAGAAGATTGACTGAACTTGATGTCTAGTCAGATCACTCATAAATATTTACCTCACATTAAACAGCTGTGTGTGCTCTGTTATCGCACATTGATTTCTGACGGATGCCATAAAATTATTGTTTCAAGTGTGGTCAGTAAAATCCATTAATGTAATGCTTGTACCAAGACTCAATTATGCTAACCACAAGAAATTAATAATGCAATGAAATTGACAGAACATCATGTGGGAGAGGGATCTCTTCAGGTTTCTGCCTAAAAAAATGTATAAATGGGGGAAAAAGAGAAATGGTGTTTTTGTTTGTTTATTTGGGGGTTTTTTTCATCACAATGAGCTAATAGAGGCTAAATTCGTGCATTCAGTGCTGATAGATGCCTAAATTAAATAGCCCAAGAATTTAGGGATGAGATTGCGTTTATGGGCACCGCATGTATCAGTATTGAACACATGGGCTCGGTCCTTTGACCTTATTGACAAAGTGAAATCGGAAATTTCCTTTATAGAAAGAGTTAATGTTTCCTCAGGCAGACATGTTTCCGATTCAATTAGTTTTAATGAAGCCGGTGCTCAGTGGTCACTGAAGTAGAAAAAACAGGCATAAATGCCTGATGGTAATAGAGGACATATTAAGGAGGAAGGGATCGGACACACAGTGCATGCTTCTAAGTGGCGAAAAATGCCTCTATCAGGCTGGTAGGAGCCAGTGGCTCGGTAAGCACTGAATTGTATGCGCCTCAAATGATGCATTTGGTCTCTGGGGCGAGGCTAGAGGAGACTGAGGAGTAAACTGTAAAAATGGAGGAAAGAAGAACCTGCTTCTGATGATGCACACGGGTTATCACGAGTGGACAACAATGTTCACCAAAAAAATCTACTTTAAATAATTTCATTCCAAGAGCCTAGTTATTCGATTAATCTGTTTGACTATTTAATGCAATTGTTGCATTTTTAATTAATAAGTAAAAACATGCCTTTTTATACCTCCAGTTTATACACTGTTAACTATGTGACCGAATGCAGGGATGCAAACTGGACTATCCCTCCATCTGATGTCAGACTGTAAAATGTCAACATGGTCAGATGCGCTGGCTCTGTTCCCACAAGGATATGCCCTTATCCTGTGTTATGGTTTGTGCTGTTGCTCCATGGTAAAGTGGAAGCACACCCATGCACATGTAATCTGTTCATGCCTTTGGGTCAAATCATGTGTGTGGTCTGCCATCTTCTCAGTATTACAGTTTCTCTGTCTGCTGCCTTTTTTTTGCATGCATTTAGTGTTGCTAAATGAAAGCAATCTGTTTTTTTTAAAGGTAAAAACATAGTAAACCAAACACTTTAAGTTGCTTACCATGTAATACAATATGCCACATCCTAGATTACATCCTAGGACTTGTGCCATGTTCCCAAAAGCTGTCTCTAAATTTTATTTGGGCTAAAGCAGAAATGCATAAAAATAAGATGACACAATAGTTCTTATTAGCATATCTCTATGTTGTTCCTCGATTAAACAAGCCAACACCTAGCAGCTTTGGACAAATGTTTCTTTGTGTTTTTGCAGCTCCTTTGCTTCCTTCTCTCTATATCTGATTTTAATTCCAGTTGAATCTCAGTAAAGCTGATTTTGTAAAGGGAAAACTGTTAAATGTGAATTCTGTAACCAGTTCACATCGACACAACAACAACAACTGCATCATATCTTTTGGCACAATGTTTTTTTTATTTTATTTATGATGACTAACAGGAGGTAAACAAGCTTGAAATTAATGCACACTTTGATGCATGTTAAGGGCATCTGAGGCCTCTGCTTTATTTCTCGAATGCATAGACTATATGCATGTAATCACAAAATAAACTGATGCACTAATGGTTTTACAAATCTCCCACAGAACATATTAATCACACATGTAGTGTGAGAAAGTGCAAGTAGATTGAGTGGGGTACTCTTGAAGGGTCAAGAGGGGAATATGATGTGTGTTGGACAGAAAGGAAGGCGAGAGGGGGCTGTGGTGTGTGTGAGTGTGTGCGTATTTGTGTGTCACAACAGACAGAAGAGATCCAGCCCAGGCCCCCACACAGCTTTGTCATATCACTAGGAGATTAGGAACACACATGTCAAGCTAGGCACAGCCTGCTGCAATAATGCACCTGCCAGCTCTCAAGATCCACTCAACCCTTGTTCAACCCCTTGTACCTACATGCAAACACAAAGGCACACACACATAAATGTACCATTTTTAATAGAAAAAAATACCCCACCCACCCCTTCAAATATACTGACTAAAAGACTGACAGACATAATTTAAGATAAAAGTGGAACAAGTAACTAGAATGATATTATTGATGTATGTTAAAGGAAAATGTATTTCAACACATACAGCAAGAAACACAGTAAATATCAAAGATATGAAAAGGTTGAGAGCTGGAAAAAAAAGTGGATATTTTACATGAAAAGTCTTACAGCAGAAGGTCATTGTCTTTCTTCATGACAGAGTTCTTCAAGAAAAGCAGAGAGGGGAAGCTCAAAGAGATTCATCTCCACCAAGATCCAAGGTCATCCAACCTAGTCATCCTAGAAGCACTTGAAAAATATGGAGTGAAGACTTGAGATATTCTTTCCCCCCCAAAAAATGAGTGTAGAGGGAAGACTCTGACTGAAGAGAATCACTGACCTTCAAACAAGCGCTCTATCCATATAGAGTAGGGGAAGACATGCACAATCCATCAAAAATGCACATGAACTTTCCCTCTTCAAATAGTTCCCGCTTGAATAGCAGTCAATGGATCAACTATGAATATTGCATGTCCTGAATTGCAGGGAATCAGATTGAATTCAGAGTGAGACAAAATCTGTGATATCGCACTTTCAGATTAAATCTCAAAAATTTTGTTTTGAGGGTGAACACTTTAGGCTGTAATTAATAACAACGGCAATCATGAATTTAAACCCTGGGTCTGCTGTTTATGACACAAACCAGCTGTAAACAAACACATTAAAACGTAAAGAGAAGAATATATATAATCCAAATAAAAAGTTAAAAAAAAAAAAAAAAAAAAAAAAAAAACCCCCCCCAAATT
>VUQG01017619.1:194792-206520 GCA_015106755.1 Etia nguti
TAGGAGTGAAAAAAAAAAAAAAAAAAAAAAAAAAAAAAAAAAAAAAAAAAAAAAAAAAAAAAAAAAAAAAAAAAAAAAAAAAAAAAAAAAAAAAAAAAAAAAAAAAGACCACCCTATAGTCATGAAATTGCCTTTTGCCACAGTCTCTCTTCAGGAATGGAAAGATCAGTGTTAATTTCAGCCCATTTTTGATTGGATGAACCTGGCTCCCTCTTGCACGACATGGATACCACAGGTCAGTGGCTGGTGCAGTGTTGCATGAAACAAACAAATAGAAAAAGGCACCTTGTGGCACTTGACTCTCGCCAGAATGCAACTGACGGCAAGCTTGCCAGCGTCCTATAATAACGACCAGTGCCTCATAACCAAAGAATGAAAGAGAGAGAGAGTGAGGGGGTGGGGGTGGGGGTGGATTGAGAGAGAAGGAGAAAAGAGCAAGGAAAGAGGAAGAAAGATGAATAAAAAAAAAAAACGAAACGAACAAGGTTGTAGAAGAATGTAGCATGTTTGTAAAAGCCAGGAAACCGGCGACAAATATATATAATACTGAATGCAACAGTATGCAGAAAGGAAAAATATAAATACTGAGAGACCACAGAGGAAATTATAAAATAAGCAAAGTCTGACAGCTCCAATATATGTTTAGCAACAATGACAGAGAAGCATTACTAAGGAAAAGAATCTCAAAGCTCGAATACGCTTTATGTTTTATTCATCTATTAATAGCGCATAAGTACTGCTTTGCTGCGACACAATGAGCATGGGCTTGCCTTTAGGAGCAACATGGTGGTTGTAACATTGCAGAATAAAATATCAAATTAACATCACTGCTTGTATTGAGCTACTAATCAGAAGAAATACAAACACATACTGCAAACACAGTTTTACACATCAAATCTGTTTACGGGTCTTCAGAAATGGCATATGTAAGAACAACAAACAAACGAAAACTGTTGAATGAAGTCTTTTGTGGGGTAGCTACACAAATTCTAATAAACTGCCTTAAGGGATGTTACTTGTACCAGTGTCATTTAGGTGTAAATACTTTATGTTTGAAAATAGAAAATGGAATCTTTATGATATTTAAGAGAAAATAATTTGACAAACTCATGTCTCACGAGGCTCCAGATGACATTAGCCACTAAAATGTTTGACCAAATGGTTGACAGCTCACTTGTAACTCATTAGGGTCTAACTCCTACCAGCATGAGGCTTTTAACGCTGAGGTCCAAGTCATCATAGGTGGTAACCCTAACCCTAATTCTGCCCTAACCTGTTCTTTTAGATAAAAGCAAAATAAGACTTCTTTGGTAGAAAAAATAGTTTTTGCTGTTTGTCAGGTTTCTTTGTGTTTTAATTGATGAGACTTAATGAAAATTAGAAAACAAAACATATTTTCTGATTGCCTGAAAATGACATTTAGTCATTAGTCCAATGACAATTTAATTTAAAAAAAAGAAAAAAAGTTGGGGCATCGGCTACAAATACACTGGAAAATTGTATAATGCTTAAAAACAAACTTTGTGGAAGACCTCAAGGTTGTTCAGTGACAGGATTAGGTATGAAAAGTGTATCCCTTAGAAGAACTTTATCATTCTGTGAAAGATCATAGACATCATGTAGCCACCATGATTCACTCACGGGTGAAAATGCTCCAAAATGCATCACTATCACAAGCATAGCCAAGAGGCTCACTTCTGAGATTCAAACTGGAGTAGGCCTAACAGTTATCTTTGTATCAGTCACAAAAGCCTTAATAAACTTTAAAGGTGTTAGTTAATCACTTATACAGATGTTAAGACATGAAGAAAATTAGCTACAGATACCAAAGTCATTTTGTTTTGTATCAAGCTGGATTGTAAACATGCGTTTTTCTGCTGTAATTTTTATTGATTGAATGGCTTTTGGAGCCGACCTCAAGTGGCCACTTGAGAGCTGCAATTTTTGGCACTTGGCTTCATTTCATTCTTACTTGTTTGAGTGTAGCAAAGAAAAGACTGCATAGGTAAAGTTCAGCGATTTAAGAATAACGTTTCTCAACTTAAACGCCACGTTGTGGTGGTTTCATCACCATCTATGGTACGCAAAAGCGGTGATTCAGAGAATAGCTAAATTGCTTTATGTGAGGACTGAGCTGAAAAATCAGTTGAATGGCTGTGATCTTCTGGCAGCACTGCCTTTAAAACAGAAAGTTCGGGAAATCACTGCATGAGATCAGGAACAAGTCAGAAAATCATAGTAAACACAAGTTTTCACTTTATTTGTAAACTCTATACAAAGGAGAGAAAAAAACATATATAAAGAAGAGCCAAGAATCCTGCCAGCTTCTCTGGGTGCAAACTCATTTAGGAAAGACTGAAGTAAAATTAGAAACTGTGGCCTGATCTATCAAAATTTGAAACTGCTTTTAGAAATCAGAGACACTGTCCTCCGGGCTAAAGAGGAGAGGGAATATCCAGCTTGCAATCAGTTCAAATGTCACCATCTGTGATGGTACAGGAGTGCACTGGAGCACATAGTGGATAATGTGCACAGCTGTGAAGGTACCTTTAATACTGAAAGATATACCAGCATTTGCCACTGTGACAAGGTTTTTTTTTTCAGTGAAGTGAGACAAGGCCAGAGGGCATTCTGCATGTATTACAACAGCATAATTGTATAAGAATGGGAAAATATTTTGGTTAACAAAATTACAGCGATTGGCATCCTCAGCTCCCAAACACATATAGAGTATTGTTAAAAAAAATGCAAAGTAACTCAGTGAGTAACATAATGTAGCACTGTTTGTGACGCATGCTGCAGGCATTAAAATGTGCATCCATTTACAAAAAAACAATAAATCACAATGTTTACATTCTATTAATTTATATTATTAATAACTTCTTTAACACCTTATGCAAAATTAAGGGGAAAAAGGGTAAGATGGTACGGAGGAGGGAGAAAGAAAAGGTAGAAGAGAGAGAAAAGGAGAATGGAGAACAGAACAGCCAGGCGGATCATCCTGTGATAAGATGAGGAAAATAAGTCTGATTATCGCAGAGACCGGGAGCATTAGACAGACAGTCGGGAGTCATCTCAAAACTCAGGAGAGAAGAGGCAAGACAAGAGGTCACAATTATGCCCCGCTTGCTGCACTCCCCTCCTCCTCATGAAGTCCTCTAATATATTCGGTTAGTTCCTGTATGGCACGGAGGGGAAATTCTAATTAAAGGGTGGGGGGAATTTTGACACATGTGAGGCAGAGATCAATATTTAGCACCATAATCAGCCATTCTTGATGGCTCGACGGTGTCACTGTGAGCCGACTACGACTCTCCATTAGAGTGCTTGGGAAGGAGCAGACAGGCAGGCGAGCAAGTAGCCAAACAGGCAGGCTGCACAGGAGCACCAGATTCCCAGCCATCATGAATCAAAGCAAGCGATGCCTCCTGTGCTCCATTTTGCTTTGCTTTTTATCTTCATTCATCCTCTTAAAGGAGAAAAGTGAACTCTGTCAGACTGCTTTGTGAAAGTGATGCAGGGGGAGCGGAAAAAGAATAGAAAGAAAAATGCCATAGAGAAGATATGGCGGATCAGAAGGGAGTGCAGCTGTAAGGATTTTGGACTTTAATATGATTGTAAGGTACACAGATGGTCCTGCCTGTGGAGTGATTTCTCTTCTGGTTTGACCGTAGTTCATTTTAATTTCAAACAACGGTGGATTAAAAACTTAGATTCTCACAGTAAAGTAATACCAAAGTAATACCACAGTAGATCAACCATCAATTAAAAGTTGTATCCTGAATATGTTATGTAGAAGTAAAAGTACAGTATTTTTTTTTTGTACCTAACCATTATAAAGTATTTCACTCTGATTTAATTGAGTGAAATTTGCAAACAGTTCAATAATGTACAAATACTTCCAGATTTGTTTTACTGATAATGATATTAAAAAAAACATACTTGCAAATGAACAAAACAGATACACACTCACACACACACACACCTGCAGCATTGCCGTATGTGAACAAGACTGCTCAGCTGACATGGATAGTGACCGCTGACTTAGTATTAAGAACATGGTGTTGTTTCTAGAGGGCAAGGAGTGTGAGGGCGGGGGGGCAAAGGAGGAGCTGTGTGTGTGTATGTATGTGTGTGTAGGTGGGTCGTGAGGGGTGGGGTTGGAGGGGTGGGCGTGAGGGGGGCAACCCAGCCCAGGTTGTCCCCTGTCTCCATGTGTCAAGCCATCTCCTTGTTCTTGCATGTCACTGACACACACGTGGGTACTTACCAACCCAAGTTGCTCCAATTAATGGCTGTCCCACTGCGCTGTCCGATGTGCAGTGTGCTAGCCCGGGTGACAAGATATGGTCTCGGATCTGTCTCTCCAGTGACATAAGGAAGGAATTTTAAGAGGGAGAAGTGATGCAAACACACACCGGCTCACGCTGCGCCCAGATAGGTAGATAACAAAGACTCTTGCAAATGAGTGGCAGCGCGGAAGGCATCGAGGATTCTCTAATTACTTGCTGCAATCTATCTAAGTCACTGGGCTTCTAATTTGATTTATCAGAATGCATGAAATCCCCTGGAATAATGCCCTTATTAGAAGGACAGAACTGACGGGGGGACAAGAGGTCTGCTGAGAGGAGGAGGGGCGAGGAGATTTAAGCATCAATTACAGTCAAAAGGAGAATTAATAGTTATTAATCCACAAACATAGCTATCGTCCTCATTGCTAACTCTCTGCCACTTGCAGACAACAACCACACGCATGTAGTCACGCATACTGTACCCTGACTGCACACACAGGATTTTTTTTCTTCTGTTGACACACACCAGCATGCATAAAGACATTCACATGCACAACAGATGAAAAGATTCAAGCATACCCATGCATAAAAGAAGCAGCTAATACAAAAACCAGTACTGCAGAGCACAGTACTGCATGTTTTAAAAAAAAAGGAAATTCATGTGTATAAGCAGTAACAGCAGCAGCACGAGGCAGATGCCATAAATATCCCTAATACTCTGGACGGTTGAATCATTTTGCTCACCGGTAGATCAAAGGTCTTTAACTCTTTAACTAAATTCTTGACTGACAAATTCAATTGCTGTCAGTATTCCAGGGCCCTCAATGTAATATGTGCATTTTGATTCAATTTGCCCCGCAAATACATACATATACATATTGTTTATCCGGTTACAAGCACAAAAAAATCAATACTTATATCTGTGCTTTGTCATTCCTAAGTGCATCATGAAATAGCGAAATATTCCTCTAATTGAATCCCGCAAAACCACATAGATTGTTAATTTTGTGCTATTAAGCTTTTGCAACATTTACAATGTCTTCTTTTTGCCTGTTGATGACTCTTGTGTGTCTCCTTGTATGGGAAAATAACATTTTATATATTTTAAAATTTAATTTCAAAAGGTCAATTTCTAAACAAATAACAATAAATCAAAGATGAAGGACACTTGTACCGCTTCCAAGTAGTGAAATTCAGAATACAAAGGAAGAGTTTTCCTAAGCTTATATTACTCGGAATAGAAAAAATGTCAGTATATTGTCGCATACAGGTATTTTGCTTTTGTGCACAGCAGAAAATAATTGTTATTTAAATGATTCTAATGAATTCACACATTACTACTTTTGCTACGAGAGGGAATATCGATGTTCAGCAGTAACAACAAAAGGAAATCATGTCATGTTAAATAATTAAAGAACTGCGGGGCAGAAATGGAGCATTAGGTGACACTCTGAGCTGAGTTTTATGTTAAATCCTCTGGTTTTTGTTAAAGCGTTGCTGAGTGGCTGAAAGGAGAATGCCAGTGCGCTGTTGCCTTGCTGTCAGTCACACAGAGGCAGTATTTAGACAGGGAGCTGAGAGGTCTGCTCCGCCGCCAGCTCCTGCCTTTTAAACAGCCCTTTCCTTAGAGAGACAGTTTAGCACTGAGTGCCAGTCAACCTTGCCTGCCCAGCCATGCACCCCCCCCCACTCCTGTACACACACACACAAACAGACACACACACACACACACACAAAGGCACGCAGACTTTGATAGCCTTTTTGCTAAAGAACAATTTAGCAGAAGGGGAGAAATGATCATTTATGGTCAGACCCAAAGGTACATTGTGATGGGTCTATCCCGCTGTTTCAACAAAGTGGAGTGAAAGACATTTGGACAGCAAATTCATCAGCATTACTTGAATGGAGGAACAAGCTCATATAGCATTACATGGCTGACAGGGAAGATGAATATAGGCAACCCAGCGCATCGGGGGAGCCTCATAGACCTTCAGTCATGGCCTGTGGTAAAGACTGAAGGATGGGAGAGAGGTTGTGAAGATAACACATCACGCCCTCTCCACATCCCATATTATGGTGCTGTCCTGTAGAGTGTCTGGGACAATACTGTGTTAGCTGCTAGAGTGCCGTTGACATCATTGACAAACCTCTATGGTGTCAGGCAGTCACTCACACTTCTACCGGGTGTCTGTCATCATGCTCAAACAGTCAGGCACTGACACCTTTTCACGTGAATGAAAATTCTCCAGTGACTGATAAAAAATAGTGGATGGCCTTTAAGGAGGGGAAAAAACAGCAAGAATAGCACCTCTCTTCAAAAGGAGAGACTTATAATTTGCAATAATGGCACACCAATAGCTCTCAGAGAGAAAATTACAGGAAAAAGCCGATCTGAAATATCCTTTTAACTGGCAGAAACACATCCATTGTAGACAGAAGTCTTGTTTACTTGGTAAAATGGCATCAATTAGGAGCGGATGGCAAAATTAGCATATTCTCTTAATGGACTGGCCTTTCTTGCACGGCGCTCTCACACTGATTGTATGGAAGGGACATGTTAAGGGAGACTGAGAAAAGGTCAGGTGTCTGTACCGTTCAGGTGATCATATTTTTTACCAAACAGTTGTGCATTCTCCATGGCTATTGTCATGTTATACTGCAGCTGAGAGCAACATTCCTGCGTGTGAAGATATTCTATTTTAGATCATCTTGGAAAACAAGCCACTCATTCTGACACTTCCTGCATGTTGCACGGGCAAAATTTCTACTTGTGCATATAAAAAAACAAAAAGCCCCAAAACAATATTTATATGCTTTGTATTTTTTGTTATTTTAAATTTCACAAACATTTTTATATGTAAATAGATATATACATATAAATATGGCCTGAAATTTGATACCTGAACAGACTAACACTGAGATAATCAATGAACACCAGTTTACCACATTGCAGGCTAATTATTCTAAATTATATTTCATCACCAATGCTGCAGTACGTCTCTCTCGTAGGGGGATCGGCTCCTCGCAACCAGACCAAAGCCACAGACTGCAAATTCTCTTCCCTCATCCTCCTCCCCTCCTCCCTTGTGCCCCTGCTCCCACCACCCCAAATTGACTGGTCTTGCACAGTTGCAGCTGAACAAGAAAGGAATTGCTAGTGTCAAGACACAGTTTACAAATATGACATCTCCTCTGGCATGGCTGGAAATATGAAATATTGATTTATGTGCAGTAAAAGGTCTTATAAAAATGATCACATACACATGAGGGATTAATGCGCAGAAGATCAATAGAAATTTCATTCTTGACACTAGACTGTCACCTATGGTGAAATGCTAAAATAAAGAAATCAATATTATCTATGAAATGTCAAATTTATTATAATTATGTGGATGAAAGCTGGCCAAGTGGCTCCCAGGGGGCTGAGAGGGATAGGTTACCACTCTCAAGCATCCCTCATGTCCCTCCTTCTCGTGCTGCCAATTTTGAGAGCAATATTGGTGTAAAGGGTTTTCACCCGTTATGTATGGCCTTGTTGAAACAAATTCCACCTGGAATATTTAACTCTGGAAAGACTGACAATGGACAGAGCTGCAGTTCATAGCCCAAAGGTTGTGTAGTTAACAGCTGTTAGCTTTGGCACAAATTGTATGACTCTGCCCTCTCGATTGAAACCTATTTGGCAGCTGCCTTTGACACGGACAAGTCACAGGCCACTAAAGTGCGACATGTCAGCATGCATCCTCCTCAAAAATGACAGATTCGGTCATGTTACATATTGATCCTAAAACTACAGTGTATAATTAATAACACTAATTTGCTTTACCTTGTAAAAGTATTAAGAATACATTAAAACCAAAAAGAATTGGCTGATGTAGAAAAGGATGTAATATTTTCGGGGCACTTTTTAAAATTTTGTGTGAGTTTAAGTTGCTGCACTAGCTTTTTAAGTTCATAATTACATTAACAGTCTTGTGCTGCTCATGTGTTACTCTGCTTCCTCTCATTCTCCCTCAGTGTTTTGTTTGCTATTGCATTTAAACTAAAAGCTATTTGTGTTAATTCACTTGTTTTCCATGTCTAATTAATATCCTTTGAATGTATGGCGATCAATTTATTTAATCAATGGTGGGTAGAGCCTCTGGCCTTCTAAAGGTCACTTTGATATGGAAAGGGAAATCATCAGAGCCAGATCACAAAGGGGCGAACAGGTAATTTGAATGTGGCAGGCAAACTTTGCATATCTGATCACATGTTCCCGAAAAAGTATAAGAAATTATTTTCCCTTCTGTCCTCCTTTTCAGCCAATACTCTTTTTTTCCCACCAGAGGCCCACTGTAGACTCTAGAGTGTGGCAGCTGTGTAATCCCTTTAACAACCGGCGGGGCTATTAAATGAACCGGCGGTGCAGCTGCAAATAGCCAATAAAGCCAGCACAATATCATCCCTATTAAACAGTAATCTCGGCAGGCTTAAGAAGTTCTCTGAAAAATGGGAGGAAAACCATAACAAAATGTAATCAAGCAAAACACGAGGATTTTCCTCAACAAAATAAGCCAAACAATTTTCACAGTGGCTTACATGAAAGTGTTGAGCAAGAGCATTCAAGCCTCAGAGAAGTTCTCAGCCGATTCAGGTGACCACAGTTTGCTACCTTATCTCAAATAAAGAAGCACCCGACAACAACAAAAAAAGAGCCTGTCAATTGAACCAATTTATCGCCACGGATATTAACAGAGAAAGGGAAACAGGGGAAAATAACAAATTGTGCGGTTACATTTTAAAAGTGACCAAATCGAATTCATAAGATCACAATTTGAGAGATAGAACCCAGTTTATTTTTTTTCTCCCTTTCACCGGCTTATGTGCTCTGTCAGATGAAAGCGAGCCAGAGAGCTGCTGTTGATGGAGCCTTTGAGGCTGGGAGAGGAGGCAACGCAGCCTCTTGAAGGTGTGCCGGGGACAGCGATAACCAGGGAGGCCGCGGGAGCTCCCTCCGCTGCTTAGGGAAGGTGTTCCAACTTATCAGAGTCTGCACGCGGGGAATGATTACCCCCTCTGCCGGACCGATTACTGCTGGCTCTCAGGGTCAAAGCAGGCCAGGATAAAAGAGAGAACTGAAGCTTCCTATCCTGCCTCCAATCATCCATTAGCACTCAAGAGCGAGGGGCTTGTCTACCCCTCCACCCCCATCACGCCTCTCTCCAATATGGCTTTGTCACTCTGGTGCATAAGAAGTAGCAGGGCGTAATCACAGGTGGGACTCTCACTCACACACCGATGTCATGGAGGGCCTGGAAAGCTTGCAGAAGTAATTTATGGATTTGAGAATAAGCACTTCTTTGACATATTATTTATTCATTTGAGTTTGTTTAAGAACAACCCTCATCATCTGCAGGGTTAGGCAAAGTGTTTACACTATTGATGTACTTTATATATGCTGATTCACTCACATGAATAACAATGTGAAAAGGCCAGATACCATAAAACAACAGACACGTCAAACAATAAGTGACTGCAATGCACACCATTCAAGAGTTCTCTCCTTTTGTTTGCAGTATTCTACTGATAAAGAAGTAGAAGGCATGAAAACATGATGCTCAGTAGGCATCAATGCTAAGAGCAAATAGGTTTGCTGCCTGTGCAACATCAGTTTCATATATATATATATATATATATATATATATATATAGTTAAAATAATGGGATATAATACTTCTTTAGATCTGTGAACCACAAAAGATGACACTACATATCAGTATGTGGTATCGTCATCGACTACCTTTCCCTTTATGCGATTTAACAGATTATGGTTTTCACAAAATAAGGTTAAGAAAGTCATTTTTAAATATACAATTATAGATTTCACTACTTCACGATTCAGGATTACGTATCACTACCTGTCTGTCCTTAAACACTGTGTCAGCTAGATCTGAAAAAGTGAAAAAGCCAGTGAGGAATTGCCTTAAACTTGCATTCTTTATCATTTCCAGTAGGGGGATCTATGGTTGCAAAAAGAAGCCTGGTTGTGTAGAAATCTGTAGGGAAACAACGCTTCATCTTCCTCCTCTATAATATGAGCCCACTGTATTATTCAACTATTCAAATATTAATTAACAAGTTATCACCTAGTTAATTAACAAAATGAAATATTTTTACAAGGGATTTCATAGAATAGTAAATAGACTGGTTCTTATGTAGCACTCAGAGCACTTTATGCAACTTGCCACAATTACCCATTCATACTAGAAAGGGCTTTAGATTGAGTGCTTTTCTGTAGCCTTTCTTTCTTAGCTCCAACTGAACTACACAGCAAGCATAAGGCATATAATTTAAGCATATAGTTAGGGCTGGATCAGGTGATCCTACCTTAGTTATGCTGCAATAGCTCAAGGCTGCTGGGGGATTCCCATGATGCACTGAGTATTTCTTCTTCAGTCACCTTTTTCACTCACTATGTGTTTATACATCTCTTTGCATTTAATTTTTTATTAGTATTAATTCCTGGCTCCTTGTCCTGTCTTCATCCACTCACCCCCAACAGCAGATGGCCGCCCCTCACTGAGCCTGGTTCTGCTGGAGGTTTCTTCCTGTTAAAAGGGAGTTTTTCCTTCCCACTGTCGCCAAAGCGCTCATAGGGGGTCAAATGACTGTTGGGTTTTTCTTTGTATTATTGTAGGGTATTTACCTTGCAATATAAAGTCCCTTGAGGCAACCGTTGTTCTGATTTGGTGCTTTATAAATAAAACTGAATTGAATCAAGTGAGTTTGAGCTGTTAGGGAAAGCTTGATTTATAACACAAAGTGGACAAAATGAGCGCCTCATAGCAAAACTGAATCAGAACAATCATTTTATCCCTATCATTCTGTTTTCATAATCATCGAAAGCCAAAGTTGTATTTGAAATTGAGTTTTGATTAACTAATCGGGCTCAACGTCTAAAAAGGGGTATGCTCTGTTTTAATGTGAGAGGATCGAAATTTGTGCCGTCACAACTATAGAGAATAGTGTGTGTGTGTGTATAAAATGTCTGTGTGTGCTAGAGGAAACTCCTAGAGCAGCAATAATGTCTGCAGAAGGCTCCACGGCAGACAGTCAAACAGTGCATCTGACAGACAAGTCCAGCACTGGCCCAGACAGCAGTTATGCAACGCCCTCCAAAACCAGTGTACACACAGCGACAAGTCAGAGCAGTGACTGGATTGCACGCACACACGCACGCACGCTTATAGAAAACAATTGCTATTGCCCCTTTTAATTTAAATATGATGTCAGCTGCTGCCTAGCAAGCTTAGGTGAAGGACACTGGATGAGGTAGTGAAATTGAAAGCCTCCCAGTCTTCCTTTGGTGTGTGTGTGTGTGTGTGTGTGTGTGTGTGTGTGAAGTATGCAGATGTAAGCTAAACCATAAAAACAGGAACTTGCAAAAGGTCCTGT